>ML103495.1:86221-198560 GCA_003697995.1 Taxidea taxus jeffersonii | reverse complement strand
AAAAAAAAAAAAAATTAAAGAATTTTTATTTAATTTAGGTTTTAATTTAATTGTAAGTTTTTCTAAAACCAAAAGCCTTCTTCCTATCAACTATGCCATACTTCCTCGAGTAGATAGTATATAAATCTTACACAGACTTTGATTAAGGTCTTCTAATCCCACAGAACCCTATATACAGCCATGTATACAGCTATTTCATGGACCGTTAGGTTAACTTCTATCAAAGTAGAACAACTTTATACTTCATGAATTGTATTTATGTATGCATTCTCATTACAAAAGCTAACTTTTTAGCAAAGAGGTTCTAGTTTAAATATAAGTTATTTACTCCTGCCCCTAATAAAATGGAAATGTGATTAGATGTCCTAATATTGCCAATATGTCACAATTCTCTATTTCCCAGCAGGAAGCCAAGGTCAATTAAGACTCAGCTGTCAACATTGCTGACCAAAGGATAAGATTTTACTTAGGGAAAAAAAAAAACATGAGAGTTAATAAGGATAATTAATGTATTAATTACTTAATCAGTTACACTTATAACCATAATAGTGAAAGAGATGAAATTATTATTTTAACAGCAGGTACCAGAATTCCTCATGGGGAGGTAACTGTCTTTGTAGAGACTGTATCTTGACAAGTTGTTTTGGGTGAGGAAGATAAGGACTCAAAGGCATTAGGAAATAGATGAAATGCTTAACTTCTCTCCTTAAGTAAGAAAAAAAAAGAGAGAGAAAAGAGAAGGTATAGCGCCAGTACAAGGAAAGACAATAAGGTGAAGGCCATAGTGATTAGTGACAAGGAAAGGTGAGAAAGTTATAAAGTGACTGAAGGCCTTTTAAAAAGAAAGATGGAGGGGCACCTGGGTGGCTTGGTTGGTTAAGCAACTGACTCTTAATTTCAGTTCAGGTCATGATCTCAGGGTCGTGAAACTCGTACTCGTTGTACTCCTAGCTCAGGGCGGAGTTTGCTTGTCCCTCTCCTTCTGCTCCTTACCCCACTTGCTGATGTGTGCTCTCTCTCTCTCAAATACATAAAATCTTTAAAAAATTTTTAAAATAAAAAGAAAGATGGACAACATTCCATTTAAAATTATTGGCAGTATTCTAAATGCAAACCCTTCTACCATTCTTCAGAAAAGTGTTGAACACATACAAATGCCTAATATAAAGGCCCAGGGGAAGGTAGAAATCAAAGGAAGAGGGCTAAGTTCTACATCTAGTTACAGCATGGAGAAGACAGCAAAGAAGAGTTGTAAGAGGTGGGAAATGGATGAATTGAAATTAAACAAACAGAAATTTTATTTTTAAAAAATTGTTTTTTATTTAAACATATAATGTGGGGCGCCTGGGTGGCTCAGTGGGTTAAGCCGCTGCCTTCGGCTCAGGTCATGATCTCAGGGTCCTGGGATCGAGTCCCACATCGGGCTCTCTGCTCAGCGGGGAGCCTGCTTCCCCCCTCCACCTGCCTCTCTGCCTACTTGTGATCTCTCTGTCAAATAAATAAATAAAATCTTTAAAAAAAATAAACATATAATGTAACCCCACCACCCTCTTCCAACCCCCCTCCCTCCCACCCTCCTAACAAATAGAAATTTTAAACACCACTGTAAGCCCTAGAAATTCTATAAAAATCTTGGAAAAGCATTTTAGGTGTGGGATAAGGTTAGCTTGAGTCAATCATATCTAAACCTCCAAAGTCAGATTAATAACTGGGATGTAGGGGCGCCTCATGGCATAGTCGGTTTAGCGTCCAACTCTTGGTTTCAGCTCAGTCATGATCTCAGGGTCATGCAATCAAGCCCCACATCAGGCTCAGCCCTCAGCATAGAGTCTGCTTATGCTTCTCTTTCCCCCTCTCCCTGTCCCTCCTCACTGCACACTTTGTCTCTCTCTCTCAAATAAATAAGTCCTTAAAAAAAAGGAATATAAATATTTTTTCAAAATATTCTTTAAATTTCCCATTCCTACTATTTTTTTAAAAAGATTTTATTTATCTATTTGACAGACAGAGATCACAAGCAGGCAGAGAGACAGGCAGAGAGAGGGGGGGAATCAGGTTCCCCGCTGAGCAGAGAGCCCAATGAAGGGCTCGATCCCTGAGATTATGACCTGAGCGGAAGGCAAAGACTCAACCCACTGTGCCACCCAGGTGCCCCTAGCTCCTTTATTCTTATAGTTCAGTCTGTCAGCAAGTACTTTCAACACTTCCTGCATAATTTCTGTGATTCATCCTTTCACCTTTTAACTGCTACCACCAGAGTTCAAGCTCTCATTGTGTCATGCTGGATTCTGGAACAGCTCTCTAACTGGAGATCCCAGGACCCTAGGATCATGACCCGAGCTGAAGACAGAGGCTTTAACCAACTGAGCCACCCAGGTGCCCCTCCCATTCCTATTATTTTAATGCTTTTATACTTATACTATAGGAACACTTTAAAATATTTAAATGCTTTTTAATATTTTTTCTTTTTAATTTAAAAAATCTAGAAAAATACAAAAAGGGAGTGAAAATTTCTCATAATCCCACCAATGTTTATACTCATACAGAAACTGAAAGGTAAAAAAGTACCTTTCTACACTTCCAATTCTACTTTCCCAGAGGTAATCACTGTTATATCAATCAATTTTATCATATACTTCCATATTTTTTCTATAATTATATAGTATATACTTTTTTCTTTCTAGAAAGGAAGCTGTCCCAGACATACTGTGCTACAAAACTTGCTTCATCCACTTAATATATCATGAACACTTACTATCTTTTCAAGTAACAACATATCAAGTTATTTTATATTCTTAAGGGGTTGCATAGCATTTCATTACATTAATTTTTCATATCTAGGTCCCTCTTGTCAGGCATTTATGCTTTTTCCAAATTTTTGCTATCACAAATGACACAATAGTGAACTCTGTAGGAGAGATTCCTAAGAGCAGAATTCTTAAATCAAAGCATGAGCATTTTAATTATTTATAGATAATGACTAAGCCCTCCAAAAGGCTATACAAATTTACATTCCAGTTACAGTATAGAAGAGGTTCCTTTTCCCCTAAAATTTTATCAGACCTGGATATTAGCAACAGCTTAAGTTTTGCCAATCAAACTGCCCCCCCCCCCAAAACAACAACTTTTTGGCTGATTTAATTTGCATTTTTCTACTGATTTCTCTGAGGGGTTCAACATCATTCTATATGCATATTGGTCATTGTGTTTCTTCTGACAAGCACATCATTAGTATCATTTTATTTATTTTTATTGGGTTGCCTTTTTCTTATTGGTTTGTAGAAGCTTTTATGTATTACTAATACAAAATTTTATATTTTGTTGTAAATATTTTCTTAGTCCACACAACAGAGACTTCTAGTTATCTCCTACTGTGTATTCTTCCCTTAAAAAATCATGGTGGTCCCCAGCTAAAGACTACATTTCAAGCTTCCCTGCAGCCAGTTTGACCATGTGACCTAGTTCTAGTCAAACTGGTGTGAACAGAAGCGATGATTATGCTCATAAAAGGAAAGGATATTTATAGCAGGATGCTGGCTGACATACTGATAGAGTAGTGAGCTGTTTTTAACCACGCAATAACTAAGGGGTACCAGAGAGAGTGCCACATCAGCTCTCCACAGCTTATTCTCAGACTGCATCAGACTGAGAACAACAAGCTTCTAAACTGTTTAAGCTACTGGGTTTTTTTGTTTTGTTTGTTACAGTAGCCTAACTTACATGTGGGCTAACAGGGAATTTGTAATCTTAGAAGTGAAGTGCTGCTATTATTCAAATTAAAATACACGGTATTGGCTTAGTAGTCAGACAGCAAGTAACTAAGACACAGCAGGTTAGAACGCCGATGATCTTTGTAATCCACATCACAACATCTGATAAAATTGTTGCTGTGATACCCCTGGAAGGCAGACTACACACCAAGTGAGCATGCAACCATAGGGGGAAAGGCTGACAAAATTTACCGTGTGCTCACTGTTTCTTGACACATTCAGCAAAGCCCTAAAATGAGATGAACTTGGGCTAGAGGTAGCCAGAGAGCAAGCAGAGATGGAAGGGAATAATTCTCTGTCTGTGGTTGATAACTTATTACCTAGAGTTCAATAATTTGGATTATGCACCCCATTGCTTCATTATCCCAACCTGAAAGAGCAGTAAGGGGTCCTCAAGCTTTTCTCCAGTGCTGCTGACAGACAATGGGAGAGAGCTCTGTGGCAAAGATCAGATTAAGGATGTTATCTTTCCAACGAAACCCATTCTTTTAGATGATCTCAATACAGGTTCCATTAGGTTGAATGACAGGGCTGGGCAAAGTATAGACAGTAAATCAAATTCCAGACTTGTCAGGCTTAAAAACTACCTAAATGAGATCCTTGTTATAACTCGCATCTGGAATGACCAAAGGCAAACAAAGTAGTCTTTTTTTTTTTAAAGAACTGAAATGCCAGATAAGTAACAAGCCTGGCCTGCTTGTATGTGTGACCGTTCAGCCTCTAAAGTAATCCTCTGACCTTTTAGACCCACTCTAGCAAAAAGTAGACAGCAAAAACTAGATTGCTCCAAAGAAATGTATATTCCAGAGGTATTTGGCTTGCTCAGTCTGTAGAGCAGATGCCTCTTGATCTTAGGGTTGTGAGTTCAAGTCCCACATTGGGTATAGAGATTACATTAAAAAATAAAATGTTAGGGGCACCTGGGTGGCTCAGTGGGTTAAGCCTCTGCCTTCAGCTCAGGTCATGATCTCAGGGTCCTGGGATCGAGCCCCGCATCGGGCTCTCTGCTCAGCGGGGAGCCTGCTTCCCCCTCTCTCTCTGCTTGCCTCTCTATCTACTTGTGATCTCTGTCTAATAAATAAATAAAATCTTAAAAAAAAAGTGTTAAAAAAAGTGAAGAAAAGAAATGTATATTCCCCAAGGACCACATCAATATAATGATTTGTATATAACAATAATGTGTTCCTTTTTATTGCTGAGTAGTATTCTGTTGTTGTATGTAATTTGTACTGTAATTTGTACATAATTCATAAGTTGTGGTGAGTGTATCTTTAACTATATTCTTCAGAAAATGCCAAATGGTTTCCAAAAATGGTTATACTATTTAATTCCCACTAGCAATGTATGAAAGTTCTAGCTGTCTCATCAACACTTAGCATGGTCATGATTTTTTCTTTAAAAATTTTAGCCATCCTAGGCTGCCTGAGTGGCTCAGGGGATTAAAGCCTCTGCCTTTGGCTCAGGTCAGGATCCCAGGATCCTGGGATGGAGTCCCACATCAGGCTCTCTGCTCAGCAGGGGGCCTGCCTCCTCCTCTCTCTCTGCCTGCCTCTCTGCCTACTTGTGATCTCTGTCAAGTAAATAAATAAAATCTTAAAAAAATAAAAATAAATAAAAATGTTAGCCATCCTAAAGGGTGTGTAGTGATATCTCATTATAGTTTTTTTTAAATGTTTTTTTTAAAGATTTTATTTATTTATTAGTTAGAGAGAGAGAGAGATCGAGCACAGGCAGACAGAGAGGCAGGAAGAGGCAGAGGGAGAAGCAGGCTCCCTGCCGAGCAAGGAGCCCGATGTGGGACTCGATCCCAGGACACTGGGATCATGACCTGAGCCGAAGGCAGCTGCCTAACCAACTGAGCCACCCAGGCATCCCTCTCATTATAGTTTTAATCTGACTTTCCTAATGATTAAACATGTTACATTTCTTTATGCACTTATTGGCCACTTGTATATCTTTTGTGAAATGTCTGTTTATATATTCCTCCATTTTTATGAATTGCATTATAAGAGTTCTTTTTACATTCTAAGTTTGTCCTTTGTTTTGACATGTGTGTTGTCAATATTTTCTCTTAAGTCTATGGTTTGCTGGGATTTGCGACGACATGGATGGAACTAGAGCGTATTATGCTTAGCGAAATAAGTCAACTGGAGAAAGACAACTATCACATGATCTCCCTGATATGAGGAAGTGGAGATGCAACGGGGGTGGGGGTTAAGGTGGTAGGAAAAGAAAAAATGAAACAAGATGGGATCGGGAGGGAGACAAACCAAAAGAGACTCTTAATGTCATAAAACAAACTGAGGGGGGTGGGGGGGGAGAGGGGTTGGGAGAGGGTGGTGGGGTTACATTATATGTTTAAATTTAAAAAAGCTTAAATTTAAAAAAAAAAAAAAAAGACTATGGTTTGCTGGGGCGCCTGGGTGGCTCAGTGGGTTAAAGCCACTGCCTTCAGCTCGGGTCATGATCCCAGGGTCGTGGGATCGAGCCCCGCATTGGGCTCTCTGCTCTGCGGACAGTTGGCTTCCTCCTCTCTCTCTCTGCCTCTCTGCCTACTTGTGATCTCTGTCTGTCGGATAAATAAATAAAATCTTTAAAAAAAAAAAAAGACTATGGTTTGCCTTTTCATTTTCTTTTTTTTTTTTTTTAAGATTTTATTTATTTATCAGAGAGTGAGCACAGACAGAGAGGCAGGCAGAGGCAGAGAGAGAAGCAGGCTCCCTGCCAAGCAAGGAGCCCGATGTGGGACTCGATCCCAGGACGCTGGGATCATGACCTGAGCCGAAGGCAGCCGCTCAACCAACTGAGCCACCCAGGCGTCCCAACCTTTTCATTTTCTTAATGGTGCCTCTCAAGGAGCAAGGAGCAAAAGTTTAATATTTTGATGAAATCCAATTTATCAATTTTTTATTAATCATGCTTTTTGTGTTCTAAGACCACTTTGCCCACTCCAAAGTAGCAAAGCTTTTCTTTTTTTTTTTTCAAGAAGTTTTATATATTTGAGTTTTATATTTAGGTCTATAATTAATTTTAAGTTAATTTTTATTTAAGGTGTGAGGTATGGGTCAATGTTAATTTTTGTTGAAAAGACTTTTCTTTTCTCCACTACATTGCCTTGGCACCACAGTTAAAAATCAATTGACCACACGTGTATGGATCTATTTCTGGACTCTTGTATCATTCATCTATATGCTTATCTTTTCACCAATATCAAACTATTTTAATTATTGGAGCTTTCTGTTAAGTCTTGAAATCAGATAAAATCTCCTCTAACCTTTTGTTTTTGAAGATTGCTTTGGTAATTCTCTGGTCTTTTTGCATTTTCTTTTAAATTTTAGAATTAGCTTGTAATTAAAAAAAAAAAAGTCCACTGGAATTTTGATTGGGATTGCACTGAGTTCATAGAAGAATTTGGGAAGAACCCTCAGTTTAAGAAAATTGGATCTTCTTATCCATGAATATGGCATATCTTTCCATTTACGTCTTCTTTAATTTCTTTCAATGTAGAGGTCTTGGACATCTTTTGTTCAACTTTTTTCTAGGTATCTTATGATTTTGGTCTTGTTGGGTATTTTTTATTTCATTTTCCAATTTTGTGCTACTAGCTTAGAGAAATACAATTGATTTTTGTGTATCAATCTTATGTCCTACAACCTTGCTAAATTCATTTATTTGTTCTGGCAGTTGTTTTTTTAGATTCCCTAGATTTTTTTCAGATGAGCAATCATACCATCTACAAATACTTTTACTTCTTCCTTTTCAATCTTTTGCCTTTTATTTCTTTTTCTTGCATATTGCAGTGGTAGGCCCACCAATACAATACTGTATTACAAGTGGTGCAAATGGGTGTCCTTGCCTTGTTCCCAGTCTCTAACGTATATAGTTTAATCTTTCACCATTAACCATGACCTTTGTTATACATATTTTAGAAATGTTATTTATCAGTTTGAGAAATTTTCCACTATTCCTACTTTGTTGATGGTTTTACTACGAACAAGTACTGAATTTTTTCAAGTGCATTCCCTGCATCTATTGAGATCATCAGAAGTTTTTCTCCTTTATTCTGAGCCTTGCATTCCTGAGACAAACTCTAATTGGTTGTGGAGTATTATCCATTTTAAATATTGTTGGACTCAATCTCTAATATTTTGTTAATGATTTTTACATCTATTTTCATGAGGATTCTTACTTTAAGAAAAGTCTTTGAAAAGCAGTTCAACTTCTTTAATAGATGTAGGGTTATTCATCTGGCTCTTGGGTGAATTCTGTTAAGTTGTATTTTTCAAAATATTTAACTGTGTTGTAAATTAATATAAGACTGTCCCCAGTATTCTCTTATTATCCTTTCAATATCCATAAATTCTGAGGTAGATATCTCTTTTTGATTCTTGATAGTTATGATTTGGGTTTTCTTTTTTCCTTGATCAGTTTAGCTAGAGGTTTGTCAATTTTGTTGATGTTTTCAAAGAGTCAGTTTTATATATGTTAATTTTCTCAACTGTTTTCTATTTCACTGATTTCTATTCTTATTTTCAGCATTTCCTTCCTCATGTTTACTTTGGTTTACTTTCCTCTTTTTTATTTTTCTAGTTTCTTATAGCAATACTTCAGGTCATTGATTTTAGATCTTACTTCTTTTCTAATACTAGAATTTAAAGCTACACATCTTAGGGCACATGGGTGGCTCAGTCACTTAAGCATCCGGCCCTTGGTTTTGGCTCAGGTCATGATCTCATGGGTTATAGTCTCATGGGTTGTAAGATCAAGCCCTGCCTCTGGCCCCACTCGTACATGCACTGTCTCTCTCTCTCTAAAATAAATAAATCTTTAAAAAATAAAAATAAAAAATAATAACAAAGCTACATATTTCATGCTAACATTATTTAAATGCGTCTCACAAACTGATGTATTTTCATTATCACTCAATTCCAAATATTTTCTAATTTTTCTTGAGATTTTGTTTTTGAGTTATGAATTACTTAGAAGTATATTATTGTATTTCCAGATACTGGAAGTCTTCCTAGTTACTTCATTGTCATTGATTTCTTTTTAAGATAGATTTATTCATCTTAGAGAAAGAGAGAGAAAGCATGAGCAGGAGAGGGAAGGGGGAGAGAGAATCTCAAGCAGACTGTGCACTGAGTGCAGAGCCTGATGCAGGGCTCGATCTCAAGACCCCAAGATCACAACCTGAACTAAAACCAAGAGTCAGACATTTAACTGACTGTGCCACCCAGACACCCAATTATCACTGATTATAATTTAATTCTGTTGTATTCAGAGAATACACTTTGTATGATTTTAATTCTTGTCAATTTATTGAGACTTGTTTTATGGCCCAATATATAACCTATCTTGGTGAATGTACCATGTGCACTTGAAAATAAAAAGTGCTTTCACTTCTTATTTTAAGAAGAAATAAGAAGTGCTTTCACTTCTTATTGTAGTTCACAAAACTACAGAAGTAGTTTTGGGATGCAGTGTTCTATAAATGCCAATTAGATCAAGATGGCTGATTATGTTGTTGAGATGTCCTATGTCTTTACTAATATTTTATCTAGTTGTTCTATCAATTACTTAGATAGTATGTTAAAATATTCTACTCTAGGGATGTGTGGGTGGCTCAGTTAGTTGAGCATCCAACTCTTGATTTTGGCTCAGGTCATGATCTCATGGGTCATCAGACTGGGTTCCATGCTTAGCGGGGAGTCTACTTGAAGATTCTCTCCCTCTGTCCCTCCCTCCACATGTATGTGCATATGATCTCTCTAAAATAAATAAATAAACCTTTAAAAAATATACTACTATATTGAGGAATTGCCATTTCTCCTTTTGTTAATTTTTTTTTAAAGATTTTATTTATTTATTTGTCAGAGAGAGTGAGCACAGGCAGACAGAGTGGCAGGCAGAGGCAGAGGGAGAAGCAGGCTCCCTGAAGAGCAAGGAGCCCGATGCGGGACTCGATCCCAGGACGCTGGGATCATGACCTGAGCCGAAGGCAGCCGCTTAACCAACTGAGCCACCCAGGCGTCCCGTCTCCTTTTGTTAATTTTTACTTCATATATTTTAAAGCCCTTATTACACAAAAATACATTTATAATTGATATGCTTCCATTATGAACTGTTCACCATTGTGACACAGACCCTTTAAAATGCTCTGTCTTAAAGTCTGTTTTTACCAATATTTAAAAGTAACCATTGCAGCCTTTCATACTTCATTTTTGCATGCTATATCTTTTCCCATCCACTTACTTTCAAGCTACATGTCTCCTATATGTATATAGCCAGCCTATTGTAGGAGTTTGCTCTTTTATGCATTCTGGCAATTTCTGCCTTTGAATTAAAATTTTTAAGACCATTTACACATAATCATTGCACTGGTGAAATTTGGATCCATTTTATTATTTGTTCTCTCTTTGTGTTATTTTCCTTCCCTTTTTCCCCCTTTCCTGCCTTCCTTTGGATTATTTCTATTTTGTTGGTGATTACCCTAAAAGCTACAGTATGTACTCTTGATTCATCAAAGCCCATACTAATCAATACCTTTACCACAGTCTCCTCCTGCCTAAAGAACACCCTGTAGAAGTTCCTTTAGTGCTGATCTGTTGTGGCACATGCTCTCAATTTTGTGTTTATCTAAAAATGTTTTCATCATCTTGCCTTCATTCTTTTTTTTTAAAGATTTTATTTATTTATTTGATAAAGATAGTATAAAGTATGACTTTTTATCAGTGGGATTCTTTTTCTTGTGGTTTGTAGGAATCCAGAATTAATTATTGTTTTAGGCACATAGAGTTGTTTCCTTATTTTTTTTATTTAAGATTTTATTTATTTACTTGACAGAGAGAGAAATCACAAGTAGGCAGAGAGGCAGGCAGAGAGAGAGCAGGAAGCAGGCTCCCCACTGAGCAGAGAGCCTGATGCAGGGCTTGATCCTGAAGGCAGAGGCTCAACCTACTGAGCCACCCAGGTGCCCCCATAGAGTTGTTTCTACTATTTCATTTATTTATTTATTTATTTATTTTTTAAGATTTACTTATTTTAGGGCATGGCTCAGTCATTAAGCATCTGCCTTTGGTTCAGGTCATGATCCCAGGGTCCTGGGATCAAGCCCTGCATTGGGCTCGCTGCTCAGCAGGAAGTGTGCTTCTTCCTTTCCTACCGCCCCTGCTTGTGTTCCCTCTCTTGTTGTGTCTCTCTCTGTCAAATAAATAAATAAGATCTTTAAAAAAAAATTACTTATTTTAAAGAGAGAGGGAGGGGCACCTGGGTGACTGAGTGGGTTGAAGCCTCTGCTTTCAGCTCAGGTCATGATCCCAGGGTCCTGGGATCAAGCCCTGCATCGGGCTTTCTGCTCAGCAGGGAGCCTGCTTCCCCTCCTCTCTCTGCCTGCTTCTCTGCCTGCTTGTGATCTCTGTCTGTCAAATAAATAAATAAAAATCTTTAAAAAAAATAAAAATAAAGAGAGAGGGAGCATGAGCAAGAGGGACAGAGGGAGAGGGAGAGTCTCAAGCAGACTCCCTGCTGAGTGCAGAACCCAATACGGGGCTCCATCTCACCACCCCAAGATCATGACCTGAGCAGAAACCAAGAGTCAGACACTTAACTGACTGCTCCAGCCATGCACATCAGAGGGAGAGAATCTTAAGCATGCTCTACAACTCAGCATGGAGCCTGGTGCAGGGCTCAATCTCATGATCCTGAGATCATGACCTGAGCCAAAAATCAAGAGTTAGATACTCAACCTACTGAGCCACCTACTTGCCCCTGTACTTCTGTTCCCAAGGCAATCAGACAAAACCATTAAAAAAAAATAACCAGTAACATCTAATAAAACATGTTTCTTTATATGATTCAAAAACAAGTCATCAAAGTCTCCAGTGGCTAACTTTAATGTTCTCACATTGTATGCATGACAGAAGCATGCAATTCAGGTAGCATTAATCAGGTTGGACAATCGTTTTAGCCTATAAAAATTGAAAAAATGTTGAGAACTTCTCTGAGAAATCTCCAAAAGGTAAACTGATAATGATATGATTAAGATCTTCCTCAGACTCATAGTGTTCTTTCTGCAAAACCTTTTTAGATGAAAGTGTTTTAGTTTTAGTGTTTCTGCAAAACACTTTTTAGATCACTCATCTTATTAATTAAACTTAGCTTGTGTAGTCACTTTTATTTGAATATATGGTCCAATCCATGATGAAACATTAAAATTTCTCACCATTGAAAATGTTTAAGGCAACACCACAGACTGAAGGCAATTTAGAAAAGGACAGGAACTAATATTTGCTGCATACCCATTTTTATGCCATAAAAAATATTGAATGTTATATTGTCATCATTTTAAAGATTGGGAAAATTAGGCTTGGAGAGGATAAGTAACCTGTTTGCAAAGAGAAACGAATAAGGTCACACATTTATTAATGTAGCTCATATTCTATTCATAATCACTCTGCTGATTGATCCTTGGATACCTAAAAGTATTTAAGTTTCATGTAGTCCCACTTGTTTCTTGGGGGAGAGTTTGTTTGTTTGCTTGTTGTTGTTTGCTCTTGTTGCCTGTGTTTTTGGTGTCCTATCCAAGAAATCATTGCCAAGTCCAATGTCATGAAGTTTTTCCTCTGTTTTCTTCTAGGAGTTTTATAGTTTAGGTCTTACACTTAGGCTTTTAGCCCATTTTGAGTTAATTTTTGTATATGATGTAAGATAAGGGTGCAGCTCCATTTTTTTGCATGTGGATACACAGTTTTCCTACACCATTTGTTGAAGAGATTGTCCTTTCCCCATTGAGTGGTCTTAGCATCTTAGTGGAAGATCATCTGACCATATAAGTGAGAATTTGTTTCTGGCCTCTCTATTCTAGACCATTGGTCTGTTTGTATGTCTTTATGCTGGTACCACGTGGTCTGTTTAACCTCTCAATTCTGCCCTTGTATAAAACCAGCCATAGACAATACATAGGTGAATGGTTGTGGTGGTGTTCCAGTAAAGCTGTGTTTACAAAAACAGGTCCTGGGTCCAATTTAACCCAGAGGTCATAATTTGCCAGCACTTGAATTAAACTAACAGCTTATTTCTGAACAACCACAATGGAAACCAGAAAAGGGTAAAGTCACGTTTTTTACTATAAGGAAAGAAAATGGCAATCCTAGAAGTCTTTACCCAGTTAAAAAAAAAACCTTCAAGAATGAAGGCAAGAGGGTGCCTGGGTGGCTCAATGGGTTAAAGCCTCTGCCTTCAGCTCAGGTCATGGTCCCAGGGTCCAGGGATGGAGCCCTGCATCGGGCTCTCTGCTCAGCAGGGAGCCTGCTTCCTCCTCTCTCTCTGCCTGCCTCTCTGCCTACTTGTGATCTCTGTCTGTCAAATAAATAAATAAAATCTTAAGTAAAAAAATAAGGAAACAACTCTATGTGCCTAAAACAATCATTAATTCTGGATTCCTACAAACCACAAGAAAAACAATCCCACTGATAAAAAGTCATACTATCTTTATAATGTGCTTGGGATAATGTCATTAATGACCATCTAATTCTTTTCTGCCACAGTTTGAGCACATCCTCTCTTGTCCTACATTCTGTTAGTAAGAAAATAAGTACATTAATAATGACAAAGTCTTTGGCACTTGAAGCAGCTGGTAAGTCACTCTTCATCTTTGCCGTCTCCAAGTTAAGTAACTTACTTTCCTTTGCTTTTACTTAATATGTTCTATCTCTTGGAAAGCTCAAATTTGCAATAGTAGGAAAATACATACATGAAATACTAGGAAAATAACTTTTACACACTTTTCAAGGACAATTAAGAAAACATATGGAGTTAGAACTACAGTTATATAAAAAAGCAATGTGGTAAGTATAATATAATTATGAATAAAAAAATGAAGACTCAGAAAAAAACTGTCATTTATCTATTAATTCCATACCATGGTTCTAATTCTAGTATTCTAGAGCACAATAATCCTTACCAGGGGACTTTCCTTGCTGTGAGTTGCTTCTTCGCTCTCTGTATCTGGCTGGAGTAGATAAACCTGCGTCTTTACTTGGCTTGCTAGCAGGCCCCATTTCTGAAATAAGGAATCCCATCTGTTCTGAAGGCAAGATATTCTCAGGTGGATTGGTCTGGCATTTTATACTGGCATCCACCTAAAATATGAAACCCACTCATTATTCTGAATTTACCTCAAATATCTACTAAAAGTTAAGATGTTTTATCAGAGGAGTTCTAATATTGAAACATGATCCAACAAACATATCTGTAAAAGGCTTTTCCTTTTTTTAAAAATTTTCTTTATTTATTTGAGAGAGAGAATGAGAGATAGCATGAGAGGGGAGAAGGTCAGAGGGAGAAGGACATTCCCCATGGAACTGGGAGCCCGATGCAGGACTCGATCCCGAGACCCTGGGATCATGACCTGAGCTGAAGGCAGCCGCACAACCAACTGAGCCATCCAGGTGCCCTAAAAGGCTTTTCATTCTTATGAGTGACACCACCTTTGATTTTGTGGAACTAATCTGAATATTTAGTAGTAGGATATATATTTCCCCATGCACAAAGCATTGAAATGTATATGGAGCTAAAACATTTACTTAGGATCAGAAGATTAACCATGAAGCTTGTTGTTGTTTTGGTAAAATTCACACACACAAATTTACAATTGGCTAAGACCACTATCTTTCTCCACTCTAGTATCCCTTCCATCAGATTTCCACTCCCACTGGTAATATTAAAATGGTCACTGGCAAAATCCTGTTGGAGGATGTCAGTGGAGCTGAGGACACTTTATTCTACTAATTTTATATTCTTTGTCTTAAAGAGACCCTCAAAATTGTATAAGCTTCTGCCCCTAAAAAAATCTAGATCTGTTCTGTTTATGAGATATAAGTTTGGAGTTCCTAAATTTTCTCTGGAATGCAAATTCCTTCCTCAAGGTGACCAACTTCTGAAATACTCTTATTTCTTTGAATTCATTTTAAATAAAACTATATAATGAAATAAAGCTAAAAGTTAAAAACAGCTTTTTTTTTAATACTTTTTAAAGATTTTATTTATTTATTTGACAGACAGAGATCACAAGCAGGCAGAGAGGCAGGCAGAGGGAGAGGAGGAAGCAGGCTCCCCACTGAGCAGAGAGCCCGATGCAGGGCTCAATCCCAGGACCCCGGGATCATGACCTGAGCTGAAGGCAGAGACTTAACCCACTGAGCCACCCAGGTGCCCCTAAAAACAGCTTTTAAAAGCTCTGATGCCAACATATTTTTTTTAAAGATGTTGAACGTAATTATGTGAATGCAATTTTAAGGCATGAAATCTAATATTTTGGATGTGACTATGAAGAAACAAAGAGAAATTTTCTTTTCTTTCCACAATCATATTTTAAACACAATGGGCCTATCTTTGGTCTACTGAATTTGTAATACTATTTTAACACATGACATACTGGGTCTCAAAAATTGGGCTCAAAAAAGGACAATGAGTTGATAGATACCTTAAGACAGATCTAAAATTAAAGCTCAAAAAGAATGCATTAAAAAAAAAACACAACTGTTGGGCAACCCCTTAAGGTCCCCTCCATCCTTGGGAGCTTTGTACTGTCACTCTGCTATCACTCAATAGACTTTGCTTTGCTACCCAACAACAAAAACAACAATAAAAACCACAACTATCAAAAAGTTATCTTGGGGGGCGCCTGGGTGGCTCAGCGGGTTAAAGCCGCTGCCTTCGGCTCCGGTCATGATCCCAGAGTCGTGGGATCGAGCTCTCTGCTCTGCGGACAGCCTGCTTCCTCCTCTCTCTGCCTCTCTGCCTACTTGTGATCTCTGTCTATCAAATAAATAAATTAAAAAAATTTAAAAAAAAGTTATCTTGGACCAGCTCACCCTCCTGTAGCCATAGCAGCCCCTGCTTTAGCCCCCCCACCCCTCCGGGGGGCTTGCCTTTCCCTGACACTTTTGGGGTCTGCCAGGGTGGTGGTGGGAGGAAGCACCATGAGTGCTAATAACTAAAATAACTTTTTCCATTTTTAATAAAATGCCAAAAATACCACCAAAAAAAGTTATCTTGGGAATCTAAAAGTGATGATAATTTCAGTCCCATTAAAGAAAAAAGACCCCAAAATTTAAAAAATATATATGTGTATAAATGTGTGTATATGTACATATACACACACATTTACATATGTATATATGTATATAAGAAAAAATTCAAGAAGAAAACAAAAGTAGGAAAATATAAGTTAATTCACAAAAAGTGATTTTAATTTAGATGTACTTTTATTTAGAATCAAACTTTATTCATTTTCTGGTCATAAACCAGCAGCAATAAAGGAATTAGCTACTACCTTCAGAATGTCTCTCAAACTAGAGTCAGAATTCTGCTTTAAGAATGTAGATAACAACAACAAAAAGAATGCAGATATTAGTAATGAAATTCAACACAGTATGCTCATAAGTCAAATGAGAATTCAATAATGCTATAAGAAAGTATGAAAAGACCCCTAACCATCTCCTTACCTCCATGCTACAAATGGCTAGGAAAGTCCTGATATTATCTGCCAGATAAACCGTCCTTTCTGAGTAGTGGATTTGAATCAGCCAGGCACACCTAGTCCATCCAAATTAAGATAGGAAGCAAAACTCAAGAGATGCTTTTAACATAAAAACAAGTTTTGTACCAAAATGCTCCTACCGCTTAAAGGCTGACTTCAGACCATAACACAGTAAGAAGATGTCTGGGGTTTAAGGTTACTTCTTTCTGAATGTTTTGTGCAGAATCACTGGGACAATCACTATCCTTCTGGAAAGCATAATGGGAACACCTGGGTAGCTCAGTCAGTTAAGCATCTGACTTGGCTCAGGTCATGAGTTCTGGGTCCTGGGATGGGGCCCATGTCGGGCTCCGCACTCAGCACCCAGTCTGCTTGTCCCCCTGCCTCGCCCCACACCCCATTTGGGCTCTGGCATGCGCTCGCACTCTCTCTCTCTCTCTAATAAATAAATAAAATCTTTAAAAAAAAAAAAAAGAAAGTGGGGTGCCTGGGTAGCTCAGAGGATTAAGCCTCTGCCTTCAGCTCAGGTCATGGTCCCAGGGTCTTGGGATCCAGCCCCGCATCGGGCTCTCTGCTCAGCCGGAAGCCTGCTTTACCCCCGCCCCCCGCCTGCCTCTCTGCCTAATTGTGATCTGTCTCTCTCTCTTTGTCAAATAAATAAATTAATTAAATCTTTAAAAAAAAAAAGCATAATGAACTGGTAATAAACCGAAATAAAATGTGAACAAACTCTTCACCAGAACAGTCTTTAACAAGAAGCACTAGGTACTTTGAGCTTTTTAGGGACTTTTTTCTTTGCCTTACCTGGTGTGTGCTGAATGGTAGCCCTTCCTGCACAAACACTACTGAAGATGGAGATGGATTATGATTTAGCTGCTCCTTCAGTTTGACATGAGCTTGTTGGATGGCTGCAGATTCCTGCATTGTCGTATTTTCAACAGGTTGAGCTGTGTGGATGGTATAGATGTACTCAGGTGACTGTGGTAGAGAGCAGGTAATTGCTTGTTCTGTTCCGACCACAAAAGATGTAATATCTGAGCCTACAGGAGTAAGTGGCTCCAGCTGGCTAGCCTGACTTGTGGAAGATGGATTGCTGTTGTTTGAATTAGCTAGGATATGTTGGCCTCTGTTAGACTGAGATGTTGGGCACTGATTCTCAACAGGCTCCACCTTCACCATCTCCAATTTAGGGGAGGAATGCAACTCATCTACTATCTGAAAAACAGCCTCTAGGTTTACTTCTGTCTTTTTATTTTCATCAGTAGCACTGCAAGGCCAATTAGAAGGCAGAAATTCAACTGGATAGGAGGATTGCATTGGAGGATTCTGGGAAAAGAGAAAATAGGACTGTTTGGATAGAAAATTGAATATGAGATTAAGGAGGAAAGCAACAATGTTTAGGCTGATAAATGTTAAATAAATTTTAACTAAAGCTCACTAAGAAAACTTGAGCACCAATCAACTTTTCAGCAATGGCAGCTTTAATTCTATTGTTAACATTTACTTAGCGACTAATATACATCAACCACTATGCTAAATTTAATACTGGAAAGGACCAATAATTCTCAGGGTTAAAATATACAAAATCAAAAAGCCATAGTACCCAAATACATATTTGCTGATAAAATGTCTATACACCCAATTCTTTCATAAGAGTTGACAGACAAAAACATCACTTATATCTATCATATACACTTTAGGAATGTAGTAAGGAAATTTCAAACACAGGATGCTCACAAGTCCACCAATGCTTCTATAGATTCAGGGGGAGGTACTGATATTCTGTTCCAAATGATCTGGGAAAAAATGGATGGAATATCGAATGTCCTTTGGTTCCTGAGATTATTTATTTTTAATAATAAAACATAGATTAAAAAGAGCTGTCACTTTTAGATGTATTCTTTATATCTTTAAAATGTATTCTCTTATTTTAGTACTTTGCACAAAGTAGGCATTCAATTACATATTTGGTGATAAATAATCTCAAGCTATGAATATAAAATACTGAAGAGTAATAATGAAATAAAATGTGTGATGGGTTGGTGTTGCTAAATACACAACAAAGACTGCATCAGTTATTTGAAGGACATTAATGCCAAATAATGTAAATTTAAATGGTTTAAGCATCAAGCCACTTTCTCTAGCCAATAGCACCATTTATTGAGTTCTTACTATGTGCCAAGCACATGCAAAGTACTTTATATACATTATTCCTTTAATCCTCTCAAGAGGTCTATAAATGTGATCATCTCCATTTCCAAATGATGAAACTGAAGTTCAGAGAAACTGTGTAATTACCTAAAGTCACAATGAAATAACTGACAGATCCAGGTTTCAAGCATAGGATACCTGACTTCAGAGCTCTTGTTCTTAACATTACACTAAATGACCGCTCATGTACACTCTCACCAATATCCATGATCCAACAAAACCAATTGCATTTACTTCCAGAATCATACCTAAAATGTTTTTTTTTCATTTTAAAAATGTTATGTCTACCTATCTTTATTTTCCTATAACAAATATATATTATCTTTCTATAGTAAGGATATTTCTAAGGATATGTTAAATAATTTATTTAAAACATAAGCATAAACAAGACATAAACACCATCAGAGTATCTCCAGTATGATCCAAGGGAGAGAGTGCCTGGATCTACAAACAAGAGCATCTAATCTGTGGGACAGATATGTCCCTCTAGCGAAGATGAACAGACTGGACTATCATGCTTGATAGTCCACTGATGGTACCTGCCATTAAAAATGTCCAACTAAGTCCCTTTGATCTAATTCTATACTCTTCAAATAACAATCTGATTATAATTTGACACTCCATGTAATTTTCTCAAAATTACTAGTGGAAAGCCACTAGTAAGCTATTCTCTTAAAAACAGAAACTACCTCAACTACATGACATCAAAGGCAAACACATAATTCCAATCTTTAAGCAATTATAGCATAAAACTACAAAGAATGAAATTTAATCTTATTCTAGGGGTGCCTGGGTGGCTCAGTGGGTTAAGCCTCTGCCTTCAGCTCAGGTCATGATCTCAGGGTCCTGGGATCGAGCCCCACATCGGGCTCTCTGCTCAGCGGGGAGCCTGCTTCCCCCCTCTTTCTGCCTACTTGTGATCTCTGTCTGTCAAATAAATAGATAAAATCTTTTTTAAAAATTTAATCTTGGGGGACGCCTGGGTGGCTCAGTTGGTTAAAGCAGCTGCCTTCGGCTCAGGTCATGATCCCAGCATCCTGGGATCGAGTCCCACATTGGGCTCCTTGCTTGGCGGGGAGCCTGCTTCTCCCTCTCCCTCTGCCTGCCACTCTGTCTGCCTGTGCTCCCTCTCTCTCTCTCTCTCTAACAAATAAATAAATAAAATCTTTTAAAAAAATAATAAAAAATTTTTCTTTTAAATTTAATCTTGGGGCGCCTGGGTGGCTCAGTGGGTTAAGCCTCTGCCTTCGGCCTAGTCGTGATCCCAGGGTCCTGGGATTGAGCCCTGTGTCGGGCTCTCTGCTTGGCAGGGAGCCTGCTTCCTTTCCTCTCTCTCTGCCTGCCTCTCTGCCTACTTGTGATCTCTGTCTGTCAAATAAATAAAATCTTTAAAAAAATTAATCTTATCCTAGAAATAGTCTAAAACATTTAAATAAAACTCACTTGCTTCCCAATAAATAATGTGAAAGTAACTGAAGTATAGTGTTCACAATATAGGAGCAAAAAAGATCACCACTTAAATTTCTCATTTTTTATTTCATTTTCCCTTCTCATTAAAAAAAAAGTAACTCTCTGTATCATCTTGGAAGAAACTGTCATTTGGTGACTTACATACTTTTAAAGGTTATCTGGTATTCATTTTACCACAGAAGAGCCTAGAACAGCAATGCTCAAACTTTCAGCAATGATAAAAATGCTCTCTGTGCTGTACAATTTGGTAGCCATTAGCCATATAAGGCCTTGAGCACCAGAAATGAATTTTGTATTGTATTTTATTTAAATTAAATTGATTTAAATTTAAATAGCCATGTAGCTAGTGCCTACTCTTTTGGACAGCACAGGCCTGGAAGAATTCTCAGACATCATTTTTATCAACCCCCCCCCTTTTTTTTAGAAGCGAGAAAATTGAAGCCGTAATCCACAGCTTACTTCTGGCTACTATTAAGATAAAATTACACTTTAAAACTGTGCAAGGTCAATAATATTCCATGTGAAACAGAGTGTGTGCACTGTTCCAAGAATCTTACCTGGAAGTAGTTGCAGTGTGCATAGGAAGAGGCAGTGGGAGTGACACAACTACTTAGAGCGTCCATGTGGGCAGAAGGAGAGCAGCACTGTAGCACAGCTGGGACAAATTCAAACAGAGAAGAGTCATCAACCGCAATTAACCCCTGGCAGCATTTAAGGCACTCCCCTCTTTCCACTTGGAAAGAAAAACTCCAAAAGTTTTCCTTTGTGGATGCAATAAAATTATATTTAGTCTGATTAGGTGCTACTATTTGTTGAAAACAACATGGTAATCGACTAATTTTAAAAAATCATTTTAAAGGGTCATGTCTACTTTTCCAAATGATTTCTTTAGCACCTAAACATTTTGTTTCCTTTCTAACAAAACATTTATTCTTATTGAAAGTAATTTCACTTTATTGAAAATATCAGAATGCATTTGGAATACAAAATAATTGTTTCAATCATTTTAATAGTAATAATAATTAGGAGGAGGGTGTGTTTTAAGGATAAAATAAGTGAAAGACTCTCCAAACATGCCTACCATTATACAATACATCTAGTAAAATCCAGACAAAAATGTTTTAACCATTTAAAAAAATGGTTAAGAATTTAAATCCAAGAGCCAGACTGGCTCTGGAGCCCAGCTCCAAAATTTTAATAGCTGCAGGGGCGCCTGGGTGGCTCAGTGGGTTAAAGCCTCTGCCTTCGGTTCAGGTAATGATCCTAGGGTCCTGGGATCCAGCCCCGCGTAGGGCTCTCTGCTCTTCGGAGAGCCTGCTTCCTCCTCTTTCTCTGCCTGCCTCTCTGCCTACTTGTGATCTCTGTCAAATGGATATATAAAATCTTAAAAAAATTTTTTTTAATAGCTGCATAAACTTGAGCAAGGTTAATCTCTTTTGGCCTCAGTTTCTGCATCTTAATCAAATAGGGAAAATAATAGTACATACTTTACTATGTTTGTTGTGAGGAATGAATGAGTTAATATGCATAAAGCACTTGGAATAGTACTGGCATACAGTAGGCAATCAAAAATAAATAGCTAATGCTGCTATTATTTTAACTAAAGAAGTGTATTTTCCAAGCTTTCTCTTTATAGTTAGGATACCATAAAAAGATTAACTCTTTGTACTGGTATAGTTATACTTACAGATGCAGTCTTAATAATAGGTTGAGTCTCCTCTTTTCCAGAGAGAGACTCTCCAGAACGAATGAAAATCAGTTATAACACATCACACCTTTGGATTAAACAGAGGATGACATTTATTGAGCACCTACCATGTTCCAGGCACAGTACTAGGTGCTTTACATATATTGTTTCATTTAATCCAAACAACAATTGAATGAGGTATTAACATTACTTTATAAAATTAAGGAAACTAAAGTTCAGAGATGTTAAATAATTTCCTGAAAGTCACAAAGCTAATAGTGACAGAGCCAGCAAACATGAGAGCACATGCTCTTTAATGTACAATACTTAGCTAAACTTTCCTTCTTCTTAAAATGTAACATTATAATTTTACTAGAACTCCACTTGATGAATATATTTTTAAGTTGTCTTTATTATAAGGTAGCAACTTTCTATGTCCACATTTTTCATATTTTTATATTTTAGCATACTAATAAAATTACTAAACAATTTTATTCTATGATCTTGGAAAGTAAATTAACCTAAGGATTATAAAAATTCATTGCAATGTTTCCCTATTTCTCTACTATTGACTACTGATTTTTACAATGTCAGAAGTTCATGAAGGTATATCAGAAATAAATATTTTCTAGTATCATGTGTAATTTAAGCCATTAAATTTTGCACATGGGAGGAAAAACTTGAAATAATGGAAAAAATTCTAGTTTAGATACAGATGTAAGGGTTGATGTTTTCTGAATTATAAGATTTTAACAATTCCAGTGATTAAAAAAGCCAGACATTACTAAGATGGCCACATAAAATTCATGCTCTTATCACTTCCAATATAGGTTAGGTAAGCATATTCTGAGACTTTAAACTTTGGGATTATTCAAATACACAATTCCAATGATTTTAATTTGATTTCCCCAAATATTTGAAAGCATAAATATCCTGGGAAAAAACTTAAATCCAAAAATTAAAACACCAAGGAGGGGTCTGCTGGGTTGGCCAAAACTCTGAAAAAAACTGGGACATTTTTCTAGAGTTGTAACAGCTAAGGAAACCTAGCCCCCTAGTGGCAAGAAAAGACTCAGTCAGGAGCTGCAGGTTTTCACTCAACAGGGTACCATGAAATAGTATTTCATTACAAATAAATCAACGAACGGTATTAGGTTTATTTTTCTGATATTGTTCTGATTCCATTGCTTACACATTTTAAATAGCTGTACTTTAAAAAGTGTACTTTAAAATAAATTTCTTGGATTGGGGCACCTGGGTGGCTCAGTTGTTTAAGTGTCTGCCTTTGGCTCAGGTCATGATCTCAGGGTCCTGGGATGGAGCCCTGTGTCGGGCTCCCCACTCAGCAGGGAGCCTGCTTCTCCCTCTCCCTCTGCACCCCCCACTTATGCCTTCTTTCTTTCTCTCTCTCTCTCAGATAAATAAAATCTTTAAAATAAAATAAATTTCTTGGGTAAGTAAAGTAAAATATACAACAGAAAGTATATTAATATATAGCTAATAGCTGATTTGGTATCTAAGGAAACAGCAAAACAGTGAATGTCCTTTTAAGTGTCCAGGAACAAATGGAAAGTGGAAAGCTACCTGCAAAGGGGGATGTGAATAGATAATCCAAAAAGATTCCCAGTGACTATTTCCTTACCAGTGCAGTCCTACCTTGTACAGTCAACAAAATAGAACAAAGATACTAGTAAATTTACTGGATATGAAAAACCTAGCTATAGACATGCAACTCTGTGGTTAATATATAACAAATTAACTCTGTGTATATTATGAAAGCATTGTGAAGGTACTGACATTTATAAAACTGAGTTTATCACTATATCCTAAGGCACATTCAGCTGCATAAAGATCTTCCACTGTCTTCCTGAAGGCAGTATTCACTCAAAGCATTAAATTGCACAGAGAATGAAAAACTGGAAATAATAGAAATAATTCTATTTCAGATGTAAATATAATAATGACATTTAAAAAAATATTTTTAAAACTTTTTTAGTTAATGACATTTTAAAAAATAATTCTGGTAATTAAAAAAAATCCAGGAGTGGGACGCCTGGGTGGCTCAGTTGGTTAGGCGGCTGCCTTCGGCTCGGGTCGTGATCCCAGCGTCCTGGGATCTAGTCCCGCATCGGGCTCCTTGCTCGGCGGGGAGCCTGCTTCTCCCTCTGCCTCTGCCTGCCACTCTGTCTGCCTGTGCTCGCTCTCTCTCTCTCTCTGACAAATTAAAAAAAAAAAAATCCAGGAGTACTAAAAATTATCTAGGTAAAAATTTTCACTCCCACTATGGGTTAGGAAAACAAGTTCATACTTTTTTTATCCTATGGAGGTAATTCAAATATACAATTCAAATCTTTTAGATTCGAGTCTACTCCAGAAAAAGTACAGTGTCAAGCGTGAGAAAATGCCAGGTATAAATGCTCAACAGGAAAAACATCTCAATTGTAAATTTAGTTTCAAGATAAGCTACTACACATCTAGAATCCCAATACTTCCTTACTTATAGTAAGGTAAAGGTCTTCTGGGCATATCCCCAAAAAAGTGAAAGCAAGCACTCAAATATATATTTGTGCATCTGTGTTCACAGCAGCTTTGTTCATAATAGTCAAAAGGTGGAAGTAACCCAGTGTCTACCAACAGACGAATGCATTAAAAAAAGTGGTACATACATACAATGGAAAATTATCAGCATTAAAAAATAAGGAAATTTTGACAGATGCTACAGTATCAATGAACCTTGAAAACAGTCATGAAATAAGCCAATCACAAAAGGGCAAATGTTGTATGATTCCTCTTCTATGAGTCTCGGGGAAGATGAAGAAGTTCTGGAGATGGAAGGTGGTAATGCTAGGACATACAACAATGTGAATGTATTTAATGCCACAGAACTATAAACTTAAAAGTGGTTAAAATGGTAAACTATGTTATTTATATTTTACTTCAGTAAAAAGAAAAGCAAATACCATTGTGCTTTTGCTTAGTTTCTTCTGGCAGCTAAAGGGAACTTCCTGCCCCTCTTTTCACAAGAACAAAATCAGTCCTTTTCAAAGACACTGACAATAGAGGCTAGAGGCTACCTGAGTGCAAGAATGACAGCACTGGAAAGCTCTTATAACTCCAGGTGCTGTATCTGTTTATGTACACTATATAGAATTAAAAGCCTAAAGATAAAATCTTTAGAATTTAATGTACTTTAAAACAATAATAGGGGTGCCTGGATGGCTCAGTCAGTTAAGCATCTCAGCTAGGCTCTTGATCTCGGGGTGGTGAGTTCAAGCCACGCAGGGGGCTCCAAACTGGGTGTGGAGCCTACTTAAACAATAATGACAACAACAACAACAAACCCACAACAATAAGCAATTCTTTTTGCCCAAGATTCGACTCAAAAAAAATTTTAAATAATGATACAATATGTATTTTTTCCAATAAAAAATAAAAGCATCATATGTACCTCACGAAGTTGTATATTCTTACAAATTACTGTATTTAGACTCTAGGATGTTAATATGTAGGTTCATTTGAAAGACAGCGTTTAAAATGTTTTATCCTTTCTATGTGAATAGTATTTTAAATTTTATAAAGTCTATTCACATACATTAAATTCATTTAATCCCTGACCTGAAGTACTATTACCACTTACATGAAGGGAAATTGAGGTGGAGTGTCATGAAATAATCCACTGAAGATCAGGTTGAATGATTAAGTACAAAGTGTAAACTAGAGTTATTTCATTCCATTCAATACACTATTTACTAGGGAACCACTACAGCCGAGGACTACACTAGGTACAGGGGTATACAGAAATGAATTAGAGGTCATGCCTCAGAAGCACCAAACCAGACATCCCACTCTAGCAGTTGGGAGTATGTTCTCACTGCTTAGGTAGGACGAGTCAATAATCCAGGGTAGTCCCACTGCCACCAGTAGCAACACCATCATTTCCTATTATCTGTCCTATCTGGGAGTAACTAATTCTGGGGAGGAGACATACCAGGAAAGAGTCCCACAAAAGATAAAATGAAAAGTTCTTCTCTATATGAGAGGCAGACGGGTAGCAGAGCACAATGGCCAAAAGAATGGACTCCTGAGTCAGCTTGCCTGGCTTTGTTCCCCAGCCTTGCCTCTGACTAGCTGTGTTTCCATTTCCTAAGCTATAACATGAGGATAATTACATTTCTAATCTTATAAGGTTGTTGTGAGGATTAAATGAATTGATATTCGAAAATATTCAGAACAATGCCTGGTCATAGTGATTACTATATAAATAACACCAGAGGGGAAAAAATGAACCCAAGATAAAGCAAGACTAAAAAGAGTCAGTCAATACTGGATCTACAATATTTTGTCTTCGAAGGAGTGATAAGAGTGGAAAAAAATGTAGTGAGCTAGGCAAAGAAAACAGGCACTTCAAGAGAGGAATGACGAATGTAAGCACAGATTCAGATGAGTCATTTTATGAGTCAGTCTGCCAGCAATTTTCCAGTCTCAATCTTTGGCTTTTCTAGAGAAACTGATTTATTAAATAGTACAACATTCAAAATTTACTGGTTATACTATTTGAAGACCAGATCAAAATTTATTATCAATATAATTTTTAAAAGATGTTATTTATTTATTTGACAGAGAGAGAGCACAAGCAGGGGGAGAGGCAGAGAGGGGGGAAAAGCAGGCTCCCTGCAGAGCAGGGGAAGCCCGATATGGACCTGGATCCCAGTTCTCCAGGATCATGACCAAAGGCAGTGGCTTAACCAACTGAGCCACCCAGGTGCCCATCAATATAATTTTTAAATGAAGTCAGTGGTTGCTGTTTACTAAAATTTGATCCAACCCTCAAATTCTTCAAAAGGATTCAAGTATGACCATGATTCCAAAATTAGTTACTTCATTATTATCTTAAGAGCTGGATTTGAGAGTGATTATTACCCTGCTTCTGAGAATGATATTCTTTTTTTTTTTAATATTTTATTTATTTATTTGGCAGACAGAGATCAGAAGTAAGCAGAGAGGCAGGCAGAGAGAGAAGAGGAAGCAGGCTCCCTGCCGAGCAGAGAGCCCGATGAGGGGCTCAATCCCAGGACCCTGGGACCATGACCGGAGCCGAAGGAGAGGCTTTAACCCACTGAGCCACCCAGGCGCCCCGAGAATGATATTCTATTTAACTTTGGAAAAGTCATTTGTAATGCTCTTCATAAACAGGTACTCACTAAATACTGGTTAAATTGCTCACTACTTTTTGCTTCCTTCACCTAAAATTTGGAGGAATCAAATACTTCTATGGTATTTTTATGGCACTTTCTTTTCCATAACAAGTCTTTTGTATTTAACAATGCAACCTTTTATTTATATAGTACTTCAGAATGTTCAAAGCAGTTTTGCTTATTACACTATATCATAGACCTACTCTATGTATTAGATGTCATCATGAGATCATGACATTTCTTATTCTTATGACCTCAGAAATATTAGTCATCTCAATTCTCCCTATTAAAGAAAATAAAACAAAAATTCAGATAACATAAGATTCTCTTTCACATGTCCTATAAGCTATCAAAACATCAGCAGCACTTACTTGTTCTTTTAATGTCTCTTTCCTAGTCCTTATCTTGAACTATTGGAGACAATTTTTAATTAATAATTTTACATCCAAGCTAACATAAAATATTTTTAATTAACATATCCTAAATAATAATAACAAGTAGTATTTCTTTTTTTAAAAGATTTTATTTATTTATTCATCAGAGAGAGAGAAAGAGAGCACAAGCAGGCAGAGTAGCAGGCAGAGGCAGAGAGAGAAGCAGGCTCCCTGCCAAGCAAGAAGCCCGATGTGGGACTCAATCTCAGGACCCTGGAATCATGACCAGAGCCAAAAGCAGTAGCCTAACCGACTGAGCCACCCAGGTGTCCCAATATTTCTATAATGAATGAATAATATCAACTATTTGTACTGTCTTCTGGTACATAATACATAAGTGGTTCCCATAAAATTTGGAACCAAGGATTTCCGAAGATTATCTGGAACTTAAAATACATTTTCCCATAGAAACAACATCACACAGGCTAATTTGGCTCCTATACTAGATTATAACCATCTGTACCATAAGTGTACAACTGATAGTAATACAGAACCTAATCACCCTATCTAATACATCCATAGGAAAATGCCTCCAAAATTACAAATTGGAAGTCTAAGCACATTTCTACATCTCTTCTTGCTGCAATCCTTCCAAATTTAAACTCCCCAGAAGCTTCTGAGTCTTTAGCAGTATAAGGAGGTGAGTTTGGAGGGAGTATAGCAAAGAAGAGAGAAATACTGGCAAAAGGAAAGGAGGTGGGGTATCATCCAACTGATGGGCTGTAGAATGTAAAGCGAGTATAAGAAAGACACAGACTCTATGTATGTATATACAGTCCATGCATACCCGGAATGCAGCTGAAATTATAATTTAGAGAGTAATGTCTAATCTGTTTATTAAAATGTTGAATTAAACTATTCACCAATAAAAATCTGACCCTATTTATTGCTATACATAAGATCTAAAACTTCTAACATGAATTTAGTCATCTTCTATTTTTCAAGATCACACAGATATTTTTGTTTTTCAAAGAAGTAGCTGAAAATCTGGAAAAATACTAGACTTCAACCTTTTTCTACATAAGAAGTAAAAAAAAAATTCAGATTTCTAACAGGCAAAATTAATAAAAGTACTAAGGCATCCTTAGTCCATATACCTCCTTTGCCTTTTCCTTTTCAACTCCATCCACCCAAACAGTAGCAGCTCTAAAAATACATGAAACCCAATCTAATTTAAATTCTTGTTTTATTATTTTAATATTTTTATTATTTTAATACTAAAATATTAAATATTTTGGGAAAATAAAACAACCCTTTTACTGCTATATTTAGGTAGAATGCAATAAGCCAATAATAAAAGAATATAGTTGGATATTACAGCTAGAAAATAGTGAGACCTGTTACAAACAGACGTTACCAGATTTATAACTTGTAAAGGTCAACAAATTATTTTTTTCCCTTATCAAATTTATATCCTTCCACTTATTTTAGCTTTTGATTTCCTCCTGTCTGGGAGAAATGGTCTAACAAAATACCTCTAGAGATAGCTTACAGAGCTACATATCTGAGAAAATTAATATTCCTAGAGTCTTAACAAAAGAATGCCTTCTTCTCTCTTTGGTCTTTTCTGAAAGCCTTGATTGACCCTTGTCTTATTTCCATTGCCCGATTTCGTCACTCAGTATTAAAGTACTCTACATGATGAAACACAGCATGACTATATGGTGCTCCTACAAAATTGAAGATACATTTGAATGGAAAGGAAAGGCTATTATCTTACAAAACTGTAACCCTCCCAAAAGACACTCCCCTCCCCACAAGAAGCTATACACATGGTCACTATCATAAGGATTCCCGATTAGTGGCTTGAGATCTACAGTATTTCTTCAACACCCTTGGCTGAGCTCTAAGTCATTTGTCATTGTCAGGTTCTCTTCTCTGCTACTGTGCACTTCTTAGTTGGCTGGGATTAACACTGCAGGGACTGCACTGTCAAATCACACGATGGCGTTTTTACTAAAAGAATATAATTTTAAGAGCTAGAGAGTATGTTCTTTTATTAAACTTCATTACTGAGATACTAAAATGATTATGAGGTAATCTCACCTATAACATTAAAAAATACAGTACATACAGTTGACCATTGAACAACATGAGTTTGAACTACGTGGGTTCACTTATATGGGGATTTTTTTGATACAGTACAGTATTGCAAATGTATTTTTTCTTAGGATTTTCTTAATAACATTTTCTTTTCTCTAGTTTATTGTAAGAATATAGTACATAATACAGATAACATACAATGTGTTAATCAACTTTCTATGTTATCTTAGGTAAGGCTTCTAGTCAACAATAGGTAATTAGTAGTTGAGTTTTGGGGCAGTCAAAAGTTATACACAGATTTTCAACTGTGTGGGGGTCAGTACCCCAATCCTGCATTGTTCAAGGGTCAACTATAACATGTATACAATTATTTTTAAAGAAAAGAAACAAAATACTGCACCAACAGCAAAGTTAAAATGAGGTCTCAATGTACTATATCCTAATTTCATTAGTAGGACACATTTCAAAGATACAAAAGTTTCACTAAAAACATATACTTTGTTGTACCCAACAGAATTTTCACAATCCTTAAGAACACAATAAAATTTTATATATTGTTTAAAAATATGCCCTCATGAGAAATCTTTGACATTTCTTAGGTATGCACCTATTCCTATTTTTAAGCATGCAGAAAGCATAAATATATAAACTTTCATCATAAAGTACTTTAAGAGAAGCCACTGAACTTGAATTTCTCATACCTGTTGGATAGTAGGCTTGGGAGTACTGCGCAGAGGGTGTGTAGTTACTGTATTTTTGGGAGGAGCTGACCATTGTTTGAGGACCTTGCTGAACGTGAACGGATGTGGCGCTTGGCTGCAGGGTATATGTAACCTCAGTTGGAAACCTCTGCAGTACAGGAAATGGAACCCCTTTATCTGAAAAAGTGGGAGATGTTTCCACTTGTCCTGGGTGCATTCCAAGGGAGTTCTGCCATGTTCTAGGAGGAATCGGGGTCCGATCTAAACCTTTCAGAGGGAAAGTACTGTGGTTGTGGGATGAAGTCGATACGTAGGAGTAAGGAGACAAACTATCTCGCCGGAATGACCGGTGGAATTGTCCTACAGCCACTGGTCCTGCATAAAAAAAGGAAGAACACACTTACTAATTTTACTTTATACCACTGGATAGAGTAAACCAAAAGTCACAAAATATGGATATGTTGAATTCTCAGCCATTTTTTTTTTCAATTCTCAGCCATTTTTAACACAACAGAAATTTAGTTCTGGTAAAAACAAGTTCAGAATCCAGAATACAAATAATGCTTAAAAAAAATAATCAGACTTCTGGCTGGTTCTCAATATTACTGTCAGAAGAGACCAAGTAGCCAAACTCTAATATTAAATCAAATGTTAAATCAAATTCAATGTTCAAAGCCTATGACAATTCAGTAATCTTACCTTTTTTACCTCAACTGCCTCAACTGATTGACCCAGATTTTTCCAATCTGTAAGCTACTTCCTACAAGTTTTAGAAACTCCATTCAGTCCTTCAAATCATTTAGAAACCTTAATAATAGGTACAAAAGTAAATACTCAACTGTATATATAGAAGAAATAAGTGTAGATAAAGTAAGAACTATAACACAAACCAAAAAGAAAGTTAATGGTCTTTAATCCTTCAATTTTTTTTTTTTTTAATGATAATCTTTGCAGAAAAGTCAGGCTTGAAAACTTTGACTCAGTTCTCTTCTTCCTTTCTTAAATTAATAAAAAATTTTCCACAGTCTTTTTTTCTCAGAGGATCTCTAGTAGAGTCCCTTCCTAGATATTAGTAGCTCTCAATTATTTACATCTGAAATCACCTGGATAGTTTGTTAAAAAATGACATACTCAGGCCCAAAGATTCTGATATTTGCTTTCTCTTATCTAGTAAGGTAGAAAGGAATGAAAAAGTGGAGATGATGGAGAGAGAGAAAGGGCAATATTATATAAAGGGGAAAGAGGAAATATACATGTTGCAAGCTGAACTTATTTTTCAGACTGTAGTTTTTGAACATAAAGGTGGGCTAATTTATTCCCAGGAAGGCATCATGTATTAAATTATGTGGTTCACAAATTCCTTTCAATTTGTTTTATTAAACTAATCTATTTAAAACAGAGGGAAAGTCTAATTTATGTGCTACTGACCTGTTAAACTACATGATAAAGGATGGCACTCAAAAACCTACTTTTCAAAAAAAAAAACACAAAAAACCCACTTTTCCAAAGATTTAAACTGGAAACCATTCAATAAGTTATACATCTTCCACTCTATTTCTTTGGTGTTTAATTTCCTCTAAAAAATTTCCTCTAATAAAGAATAAAGCAATAGGGGGCACCTGGGTGGCTTAGTCAGTTAAGCATCTGACCCTTGATTTTGGCTCTGGTCATGATGTTCTGAGACGGAGCCCCATGTGGGGCTCTGTAGTGGGTGTAGAGCCTGCTTAAGATTCTCTCTCTCAGGGCTCCTGGGTGGCCTTTGGCTGAGGTCATGATCTCTGGGTCCTAGGATGGAGCCCCTCTTCAAGCCCTTCACCAGGCTCCTGGCTCAGTGAGAAGTCTGCTTCTCCCTCCTGTATTGCCTCTCTTCCCTGCTCATGCTCTCTCTCTGTCTCAAGTGAATAATTTTTATAAATATTAAAAAAAAATTCTTCCTCTCCCTCTGCACCTCCACTCCACTTGCTGTCTATCTCTCAAAAAAAAAAGGGGGGGGGGATGCCTGCGTGGCTCAGTTGGTTAAGCATCTGCCTTCGGCTCAGGTCGTGATCCTGGGATCCTAGAATCGAGTCCCACATCCGGCTCCTTGCTCAGCGGGAAGCCTGCTTCTCCTTCTGCCTGCTGCTCTCACTGCTTGTACTCTCTCTCTCCCTCTCTCTTTCTGACAAATAAATAAAGTATTTTAAAAAAAAAAGAATAAAGTATCAGAAGCACTCCTAACCACTTCTGGCTTGGCACTGCATGATGCATATAAATTTTCGTAAAATAAACTTAAAAAGTAATAAAAATTTTAAAAGGATGGGGCGCCTGGGTGGCTCAGTGGGTTAAGCCTCTGCCTTCGGCTCGGGTCATGATCTCGGGGTCCTGGGATCGAGCCCCTCATCGGGCTCTGTGCTCGGCAGGGAGCCTGCTTCCTCCTCTCTCTCTGCCTACCTCTCTGCCTACTTGTGATTTCTGTCTGTCACATGAATGAATAAAATCTTTAAAAAAAATTAAAAAATAAAAGGAACAAAGCACTAATGCCAAAACCAAATATATACATACACATATACACACAAATTCTAGAGCCCTGGAAATCAAGAGATCTAAATCTAATGGGGGAAAAAAATTCTTAGTTCAGAAGACTGAAAGTATACAAATAATATATACCTCTTAAAAATTGCTTTTCCCCTTTCCCTCTAAAGTACAAAAAATAGTTTTTACAGTATTTGACTAGCAATTCCATATGTATGCACACTCTGAACTACCAGTGCAATCATTTAAAACCTAAAGAAACATTTTTTTGTTCTTTATAATAGGTGTTTCTGACGCCTAAAACTACCCACGCTTGATTCTTCCTGGGATGCTTCACATGCTAAAACTGCATATTTCTACAGTGTGCAAGAGCTAACCCTTCTTCTACCTTTTTGAGAGTTAAGCTATTAATGAATCTGCAGATTGTCAATAACTTAAGCAGCTAATTAAAGAATTCTCTACTTTGATTTCTCAAATTAAAATATAAATTCTACTTCTATCACAATAACCTTAATGATCACCAGATACAGATTTTTAGATGCTGCTAACATAAGAACGCTGACAGGATTAGAAGGGCACTCCTTTACATTTGTTTTTTTTAAATAAAGAACTAAAACATGTTCAGCTTTTATTTATTGTTAAGGGTTATCTCATAGGGTTCTATTCTGACCAACTTTACAGAATATCATCTACATGTTTTCAGAACATCTTCAAGATATATTGGCAAAGTTTAAGTCCAGAATTCTGGAAATGCAAGGGAGGATGGATTTCTGCTCTTGAGATTTTTTTTTTTTTTAATTTATCTGACAGACAGAGATCACAAGTAGGCAGAGAGGCAGAGAGGCAGAGAGAGAGAGGAGGAAGCAGGCTGTCCGCAGAGCAGAGAGCCCAATATGGGGCTCGATCCCACGACCCTGGGATCATGACCCGAGCTGAAGGCAGGGGCTTTAACCCACTGAGCCACCCAGGCGCCCCTGGATTTCTGCTCTTAAAGATCCTTTTCCCTCTTATATAAATGAATCTGAGCTAATTAATTCCCAGGAAAAAACCTGCCTCCTGCGAGCTTGATCTTCCCAGGCCAGCACTGATTATCTACTATTGTTCACACTTGTTACTTAGTTTAGACAGTTTTAACAAATACTGTTAACAAATAGTATAAAATAAATTACCACTTAAGAGTAAAATAACAAAAGTGAACAAAAAAAAAAAGGAAAAACATGTGATCTTCACATTTCTTATCAGTACATTCCTGAAAGGTGAACAAGACAGCTAGTTCAATGGATCTAGATAAGAGAAGTCGGTAATAAAACAAAGGATTCCATTGGGGGGCGGGGAGACAAAGGTATTCAAACCATAAGCTGAAGTAGAACACAGTAAACAAAGTGGAAACTAAGAAGCAACAGTATAGTCAAGCATATAACTAATGAAAGGTTCAAGAAGAATAAAAATTATATAAAGACAAACAGAAGGCCAAGAGCTTATAACATAGAATTAAAGCAAACAAAGTTGGCCCAGTATTCTTGAACTTAGAATTACATCCTGCCCACACCAGTAACACAATTCCCTAGTGATCCAAGCGTTTGGTATAGACAATCCATCAATGACACACCTTCTGCACATACCAACAGGCAGAATGGTTAAAAAACAAAACAAAACAGTAAATGCATGAAAACTACAATGATCTGGTTTTATATGGATTGATGTATTACTGATACTGCAAAAGTATGAATTAAATTTGTTATTCAACAAATAATCTTTAAAATGCCACCTAAATGAACTATAAGTGAAGAAAATCAGACTACAGGCAGCCCCTGTATTTCTTCAGTTAAAAAGGACTCTATCTGGGGCACCTGATTGGCTGAGTTGGTTAAGCGGCTACCTTCAGCTCAGGTCATGATCATGGAGAGCCTGGTGGTGTTGGGCTCCCTGCTCAGTGGGGAGTCTGCTTCTCTCTCTTCCTTTGCCCTTCCCCCACCTTGTGCATGCACACACACTCTCTATGCTCTCTCTCAAATAAGTAAATAAAAATCTTTAAAAATAAATAAAAATCAAAGAAAATAAAATGGACTCTATCCTTAGAATACAACTGGGTGTAACATAGGTGAGGGAAAAAGAAAGAGAAGTGAAAAAAGTGAGCAAGACCTTCTTTTTATGTGTGCACGTATGTTTCTCTGAAGTGGTTATCCCATTTCTCCCAAGAACACACTTCCCAGTCTTTTCTCCTTATGCCTACCAGAAACACAATCTAAAGAGCAAATATCCATGTCAGAGATTCTGCCAAATGTCTGCCATACTGGTATTATCTCCATTGCCTTTCCCCATTCAATTCCCCCACACAAATCACTGGCCATCACATGGAAGCAGCTTAATAATCCTTTAGAATTCCTTTAGAACATTCCTATGCCACTGCTATTTTTCTATCTTGTTACTAGAACTCTAACCTAATCCCTTATCTTCTAAACTCCACAGACACACAAGCTTATAATCCCTTATCTTCTAAATTCCAAATGAACAAAACACTGCCTCATTCTTAACCCTGGGCCTAGGTTAAACTGACCAAAGTGCTACTTTTATTTGTATATTTTTAAAGTTTTCCATATCTGAAACATAATCCTTACACACTATGTTAAATCAAAATGAACATGGTGAGAATGTTTCTACCGAAGGCAAAGAATGAATTCTCATTATTATATCCAGTTGCTGTCTTGGAGAACTGCCTCCTATCATAGACTCTTTACACAGAGAGAAGGAATCATGCCACCCTCACCTTCGCAGAAGAGGGAGGAGAGCACCAGAAATCAAGCTGATAAAATAGTTTTCTGTCACAGAGAATTTTTAAGCTTTTAGTAAATACACAGTTATACAAAGTTTTTTCAGTACTGAAAGGTGTAAAATTCTTTTTAACTAACACTTGACAGTAAAGAAAACCATTTTGCCTTATGCTTGCCTAACCATAAACATCAGCCCTAATTGGTTACAATGAAAGAAATGGTTGGCCAATGCATTGTACGCAGGAACAATATCTCATAAACAACTGAATATATTACTGTGTTTTTGCTCTTAAGCTATATAAACAATGTTGACCTTTTTATACATTCCTTGGAACCTAATGTATGACTACTGTCAGGCCACGTCTTCTAAGATTTCTTAGATGTGTCAAAGGGGTGGAAGATGGCCTGTCCCTTCAAGGACACACTTCCACTCAAGGTACCTTGTTCGCTTTTCCTCGGTCCGTATAAACGTTCTAAGGGTTCTTGGCCGTGACTCTCTGTTCCTTCCTACCTTGACCTCCACATTCTCACCCTGTACAGTAACTCTTGTCTTGCTTCCCATTAGAGCAAAGGAGACCCTTCGGTGTTTCTTCTCGACCTAGTGCTTCGACAAAGGGCGACTTATTCTAGACGTTCAAGGTAAGGTAAGGGTCTCAAGAAGGTAAATAAATGGCCATGGAGGTCTGGAGTTCAAGAGGGGCCGGGAACAGCTGGAAGCCTACAGCAGAGGTCCCTTTGGCCGCCAGTGGACAACTAACCAGAAGGGGCTCAATGCCTCTTTCCAGGGGGAGGTACCGGGGGAGAGGGGGTGCTGGAAACGGTGGAGATGACAGGAATGATTTCTCAGGAAGCATAGCAGCAAGCGGATCACCTCACTGGGGAGGATGTGCGAAATGCCCCAGCAGTGGCGGTTGCTCCCTGGTGCCCCATGTGCCCTGCCGTGGGCGAGGACTCACCATGCGGTTCGGGCCGGGGCCCAGCGGGCGGCGACGGCTCCTGGTGCTGCAGCGGGGAGGTGGAGGCAGAGGCCGAGGCCGAGGCCGACGTGATGAGGAGCCTCTGGAAGCGGTTGGGTGGCCGGCAGGGCACCTCCAGGCCGGCCGCCAGCTTGGCCTTGTTGGCGCTGGTGAGCCTCTTGAGGTGCACGAGCAGCTGCGGCTGATCGCGGCGGAAGTGCGGGCTGTGGAAGTGGTGGAGCGGCCCGTCGCCCGCCGGCCCGCCGCCCCCTGGCCCCGGCCCGGGCCCAGCCGCGCCCGGCCCGCCCAGCACCACCTTGCGGAAGCCGTAGAGGTTGAGCTGGCGGATGAAGCTGGTGAAGTTGGTGGTTTTGAAGAGCTCGGGCTCGGCCCCGGCGCCCCCCACGCCGCCCCCGCCGCTGCCCCCGCCGCCGCCGCCACCGCCCCCGGCCCCAGCCCCTGCCCCGGGCGGACTGAGCAGCTCGGCCTCGAAGAGCGGCTGGTCGATGAGCAGCCCCTCGCCGCGGCCGTCCCAGCGGATCGAGCGGTACCGGGGACTGTTCACCAACCGCCACAGCTTGGCGGGGAAGTTGTTGGGGTTGATGGGGGTGGAGAGCAGCGCCTCCTCCATCGCCCCCGCCCGGGCACTGGGACTCGCCCCGCCGCGCCTGGCTCTCCCACCCCCTTCTCGATCTCCCCCCCCCCCCCCCCCCCCCCCCCCCCCCCCCCCGCCAGCCTGCGCCCCGCCGCCGCGGACCCTGGGACCGTTGGCGCACGAGCCCCCGCCGCGCCTTCCAGCGCGGCCAATGGGGCCTCGAGTTCCTGCCGCGCGGCCAGACGCCGCGCGAGGCGACCCGCCCCCTGAACGCCGCGCTGTCCCGCCCGCCCGACGCTGCAGCTAAGAGCCCGGCCGCGTGCTACAGCGTGGGGCGCGGCCGCAGCAAGTCGCGTTCCCTAGGTGGCGGCGTCCCAGAACCGCCTGACTACGGCGGAGTTGCTGCCCACCAGGTAGGGTTAAATCCTGCAAAGAGATAAGCCCGATTATCCGGCGTGGAATACTGTTTATCACCACAACCCGTGGGGGGGGGGGGGCGGGTTTCGAATTCTTAAGAGCGTGCACTTGACAATTCAAAGTCAGCCATTCTGGAGAACAAAGGGTCTAACTCTACAATCTGAGGAACTATAAGTATAAACTAACAGTTTGATTGCTTTTCTCTCCAAAATGAAAATGGCGACGGGGCTACGGTATCCTGAGTAAACGATTCGCTTTTTAGATAGTACCATTTAATGTGTTTTTTAATAGACCTTTTTACCGCGGTATTTTGCTCAGGGCAGGTTTACTGAGAACTGAGGTGCCGATGAGGAGGGAATGGGAAGACAGAAAATACAATCCTGTGTGCCTGGTCAACCAGCTGGTGCAATTTTAGCCATTAAACAGAAATAAACCTCACATGAGATGGGATAGAATTCTACAGTTTACATAGGATAAATGCCTAGCCGATCATAAATAAGAATATAGCAGGTGCTGTGCTGATAAAAAGAAAGTCCATTTAGAAAGGGAAACGGTTGGGGTGCCTGGGTGGCTCAGTGGGTTAAGGCCTCTGCCTTCAGCTCAGGTCATGAACCCGGAGTCCTGGGATCGAGCCCTGTGTGGGGCTCTCAGCTCAGCAGGGAGCCTGCTTCCCTTCCTCTCTCTCTGCCTGCCTCTCTGACTACTTGTGATCTCTCTCTAATGAATAAATAAATCTTAAAAAGAAAAAAAGAAAGAAATGAAAATGGTTGGGAGGAAGGAGTATATCTTAGTCTTTTCTTGTGGTCAAAGAATAAACGAGTATTGGGTTTTCTTAGAAATTAAAATGAATAAAAAGACCCAACAAAGCAGCACTAATATAGAGATTTTATTTAAATTGTATTGAGTTTTTACAGCACATTGCATGTTTGTCACAACGCAACTGCACAGTTTGGATTTTTGGCCACATCATGTCACTTACACCCACAAGAGCTCTGAAAGGAGTATTTGATGAATACATCTGAGCTGAGAGCCCAGAGTCTCTCTCCAAGGCCATGCAGTATGTTCACTGATGGGACAGTCCCTCAAAACAGCCACACAAAAGTAGACAGATACAGTCTCCTCAAATGTTACCAATCTTACTCCCCCTGAAAATGGGCAGAGTGAAGTGCAATGAAAGTCAAGTTAATTAAAAAGCCACTTGCAACTGGCAGTAAATTTTAATGATTGAGAAAATGCTTAGGAGAATTTTACATATCAGAGACAAGGAATAGTTTGTTACTTTTTCAATGATCTCAGGAATTTCCCAGACACAAATCTCCATTATTCAACTCCATTTAAATGAAAAAAAAGTTCTGCTAGGCTGACCTAAATACGCCAAAACTTTTTAGGTTACATCCATGACAAGTATAAAAGCACAGATGCTTCTCTGTAGGACTGAAGAAAAGGTCAGGACAAGTAACAATTCTTGTTCTAAATGCAGATCCTAGTTATTTTCAAATGAAAATTTTTTTTCTAGGAAGCAACATGAAAGTAGCAGTTAGACAGACAGCTACCATAGTTTTAAAACAGGATAAGCCTAAGTGTAATTTACCTTTTATACACCAATGGATTAAGGAAAATGTATAAAGGAAATACTAGTGGTTTCATTATAGGTCAAGGAGACTATATCTGTCCCAACCACAGTACATGGCTATGTCACTGTATCTTTTGGTTAAGTGCCACTGGTACATATTAAAATGAAACCAAAACAAAAAAAAACAGACAGACAAAAAAATAAAAAAAACAATGTTTGGTCCAAATGGACGCATTTTCTCTCCCAATTTTGGTATCAAGGCTTTATTCTCTTCTGTTTGGGTTCCATTGTTAAGTGCACAGAAATAGACAGCAGCATTTGTACTGAAACCCTCACATACCAAACAGCATATTCTAGGAGGTAAAAACCAAATGCTAAATTCTACCCTCAAGGTGTCAAGTGTTCAGGATAAGAAGCAGTGTGACCCAGAGGAGGCAGCAGCCAAGGGAAAGACAACATTAGGGAAGTGGGCAATGGAACAACAACAACAACAACAACAACAAAAAAAAAACACCATTGTTTTATTTTCATGCCAGGAGAGGATCAAGGTGTAACTCCTGTGTTAGCACCAGGACAACTAGGAAAAGTCAGGCGCAAAGGGTAGGGCACAATCAGCAAATATTTGACAAGGATCATTTCTGCTTTTCCCTTCTCATTCTTCACAGTGCATACCTCAAGAGCTGCCACTGAGTAACGAGACTACTTACTGCCTTCACAGCTCCAAATAACAGATTTTTGCCAGAACAGAACACCAGCAGAGTTTTCCTCTGCTCCCCAAAATGTCTCACTCTTAGAACTGTCGCTCTAAAGTGAATATTCACTGATGCTGGCTGATGAGCCAAGTGAAAAGATACAGCAAAACCTCCACTTGCTGAACCAGTCTTTATACCAACTCCACAGAAAGACAGAACTACTGCAACTAGAGGGAGTACCTCTAAAGACTGAGCCTTCATGCACAGACACAGAGCACAGAGGAACAGGATATAGTTCGTTTCAAATAGGAAATCCTATCTTATATACTAGAATCTGCTTTTTTCAAGGTGGAGGAGAGATGAATCTGTTTATCACTTGGAGTTTGGTTATACATATGCCTTTCTATTGCTGTTTGGGGCACATCATCAGGCAGTATCTATGAAATCATCATCTTGTGACACCCCCCCCCCAGGAGAAAAGTGGGAGTCACCAACTCAACATTAAGCTTCCAGACTCTGGGTCTGGATCCAGGACCATTACCCAAAGGTGAGGGTCTCACCAGTAGAAGACCTCCTGCCAAATTGGAATTCCTCTGCTCCAGTCTATGGTACCAAGGAGGATTTCTCAAGACGGTAACTTTGAGCTCTGTGATTTCATGAGCCATACCAAGAAACCTTCAAAACTACACCTGAAGCAGATCCTCCCTTCAAGCCTGCTAAAATTGGACAGGTCATCTCCTCTGGCATTCAGCTGGAAGCTGTAGCAATGGGTTTCTTCAGATGTTGGCTCATGAGTTCTCTGGCACGAGATACTTGGATGTGTTCGTAACATGAGTTACAGACGAGAACTGGGTCATAGAGTTGTTGATCAGGAATGGGCAACTTCAGGTGGCAGCAGCCAGCACAAAACACATTCCCACAATTTCTGCCAAAGCACAAAGAGGGAAGAGTTCATCAGAAATGCCCATATGCGAAGAATGAATGATACTTGAAAAGGCCTTACGTGAGTAAATAAAGAGAAAAGTTGGGCAAAAACAAACAAAAAAAATCATCCCTATAAAGCTATCTCCATTTTCAGATTAACTCAACTTAGCTATACATGTAGCTCACTGCTTTATGAGCCATACAGAATCCTACAGGACATTTTACCTGCAATGGTGTCTTCGTTTGGCCAACCAGAACTCACAGTCACAGTTATAGCAATGTGATGCCATATGGTCTGGAACCCAGCGAGTCACCTAACAGAAGGCACAAGGAAAAATTCCAGGTCCTTGTCACCAAGTGGAAGAGCAACATTGCAACAAGGAAAGCATCTCAGGAGAAAACAACAAGGTCTGTCTTTATAGTTGGCCACTACTTGCCTCTAAAAGGACAATCAACTAGGAGAGAGCTCCGTCTATAGCATGTCACTCATGCTGCTACTCATGCTAGAAATAGGAGAAGTCCTATTTCGTAAGTATATACTTGAGTATATACTTACTCCATACTTACGTAAGTATGCATTTGCCTGCACATACCTCAGTCTCTTTCTTATCAACAGGTTCCCAGCTTGCTTCTGAAAGGCAGTCCTCACTGTGATCAGAGCCAAAATCTTCTATATCACTGCCATCAGACTCCTTCAAACATGTCTGAAGAAAAGGCAAAGATATCGATCCATCTTCACCATCACTAACCTTCATTGTTTACTAGGCATCAGGGACTATTTATTCTAAGTACATTACATGCATGTACTTCTTTCATTCCTCCCAAGAAGCTTAGATGTATATTATTATTGTCATCCCTCTTTTACAAATAAGGAAACCAAGCATTGAGAAAGTCAAGAGATAGTAAGCAGTAAACCTGGAATTTAAACCTAGTACAGTTGACCCTGGAACCACACAGGTTTGAATTGCATGGATCCACTTCTATGCAGATATTTTTCAAGAAATACAGTATAGTACTATGTATTTTTTCTTTCTTAAACAATCTTCTCAGGAACATTTCCTTTTCTCCAGCTTACTTTACTATAAAAACAAAGCATACAATACATCTAATGTACACAATGTATGTTGACTGTATGATCAGTAATGCTTCTGGTCAGCAGGAGCTATTAATAGTTAAGTTCTGAGGACTCAAAAGTTATATGGGGATCTCTGCACAAGGGATCAGCACCCTAACCCCTGCATTGTTCAAGGGTCAACTGTACTTTGGCTTCAGACCCATGCTCTTAACCAATATGCTTTATCACAGCATGAAAGTAGTATATTCTCATTACATTCTAAACCAGGGGCTCACAAACTAGGCTCACAGGCCAAATATAGCCCACTGCCTGGTTTTGTAAATCAAGTTTTATTGGAAGACTGCCACATTTATTTACGTATTGCCTGTGGCTGGTTTTGTGCTGTAACAGCAGAGTCAAACAGGTAAGACAGAGACAGTATGTACCACAAAGTCTAAAATATATAATAAAATATAGGGCCCTTTACCAAGAAAGTTTGCTGACTCCTGTTGTATTATTTTTTTTAATATATCTCATTCTTTTTTTTAAATTTTTATTTTATTTTTATTTTAACATATAATGTAACCCCCCACCCTCTCCAACCCCCCCTCCCCCCACCCCCCTCAGTTTGTGACATTAAGAGTCTCTTTTGGTTTGTCTCCCTCCCGATCCCATCTTGTCTCATTTATTCTTTTCCTACCCCCTTAACCCCCACCCCCATTGCATCTCCACTTCCTCATATCAGGGAGATCATATGATAGTTGTCTTTCTCCGATTGACTTATTTCACTCTGACTCCTGTTTTAAACCATCACCCTGAATACTAAGTTGTTAGCCCTGACCATCCCGTCCTAGCAAGCAGGCAACAGGCAAGTGGGAATGTCTTAACAAGAGGAACAGAAGTGTCTGTGTTCATGACAGGATTCAGTAGCCAAGAAGCTAACTCGTAGAAGCTCCCCAGGAACTGTGTCCCCAAACCAGAGGGCTCCCAACACAGTGAAGCCTAGACAGTCATCATCCATCTCATACCTGGGTTATTCCAAAACATCTTACCCACCCTCCCAACCTGGGTTTCAACTGCCTCATCCACTTGACAAACTATTGCTAGAGTAGTATTTTTAAAATACAAATCTGATCATGATAGTGGCCAAAAATTGTGCTGCCTTGAGGGTAAAATCCAAACAAGGGATCTTGAGCTGACCTTTCTAGTTCTGTCCTGTCTAGTTCTCTAGTATCAGCTCCTGCCTCACTACCCAACTCCCTCCCCCATGGCCCCGGCACACCTGTACATGCATGTAAGTGCACACGTGCACACGTGCGCACGCACACACACCCTACCCCTTTGTTTAAGCCATCCCATTGGAGTACTTACTGCCTTCATGCTTTTGAGAATGGTATCTCCTTTTCACTGTCTACCTAGGCAAATACGACAAATTCTTCAGTACTCAGCTCAAACATTATCTCTTCAGGATAGCCTTCAATCCACCCCAGCCCCTAACACCTGATGCTTCCTTCCATGGTAACACTTAAGACCATCATTCTAGGTGTCTCTCCCTCTAGTTTCTCTCTCCCAATATACTGTGAGCCCCTTGAGATTTCAGGCTATGTCCTTCATCCTACTGGCCAACCGCCTAATACAGTGGCACCCAGCAAGTACCCAATGATTAAATGTTGAAAGGATGGAAGGCTGGATGAACAGAATAAATGAATGGATAGATAGCGGTGGTGAATACTTACAAAATCATCCTCATAGTCCATGGGCGGCTCTGCTGGAGGGGCACAGCAGTGACGGATGTCCAGCCTCATCTGGAGCTCACGCACTTGTCGACGTAGCTGCTCCACCTCTTGCTTATACCCTGCTTCAATCTGCCGTAATCTATGCTGGATCACATCCGTAGGAAAGGGGAGTCCATCATCATCCAAGTAGAGAGGAGGCACTGGAGAAGGGCAGCTCAGTGGGACAGGCTTTGTGCTAGAGACCTGCTTTGGATGACCGGACAACCACATCCGGTTATTTTTCCCTCCTGGACCAGTACAGTGTCCATTGGAATGACTAGAACAGACTGGTGACTTCACCCCTTCTCTCTGAGCCCACTGGCCCCCAAAGCAGGGCCCTGTTGCCCGCATCTGCTTGTTGCTTGACTTCTTGCTACAACAGCCATAGGAAAGCAGCCGCCGAGGGGTGGTCTCCCCACTTGGGAATGAAGTCACCATCCCTTGGAAGCTGTCCCAGTTGGATCCTAAAAAAGAGAACTCACTGATCTGGCTCTGAGAAATTGGCTTTCGGGACAATTCCAATGGTACTTTCCCAAAGCGAGGATTTTCCAGTAACTGCCCATTCCTAATATTCCCTCTTTTACCAGTATATTCCTCCTTATGAATCAGATCTGGCATAGAACTGGGCTGTTCCTGGTGGGAGATGCTTGCCACAGACCCCGGGGGATCTTGGCTGAGGAAGTCAGTGCTTGGCTCTGGAGGAGTTTGGCAGGTAGCACTCAGTGGGTTGCAAAGGGTGCCCAGACTGTGATCTGGAGCACATCTGGAGGGCACACCTAGCATGGAATCTAGCAGGGCCCGTTGCGGGGCACCTGTAAGGGAGTCCTGGGAAGACTCAGGAAAATCACAAACTCCATGACCTTTGTTGGAAGCCACTTCAGAGAGTGCACTGACAGCTTCTTTTTCAGGACAAGGTTCAGGTGGCTCCTCCGTGCCATCTAAAGTCCTACTCAGCTCATTGTGGGCAGGAGGGTCTAGAGCTGGTGTCATAGTCTCTTCCAGGACTTGGATCTCAGGATCAGAGATGTTGCTCTTCATCTCCTGGGGCACTGCAGTACTAAGCAGTTTGTAACTTGGAGAACAGCTTCTGTGATTCTTGAAGGGTTTATTGCTCAAGTAGTCTTTCTGGCTGCTGGGCAGAGGGGAAGGAAGACCCATTTCTCCTACAGTCTGCTGAGGACCTCCTGCCCCAGATTCCACAAAGGTCTCAGATTCCTCAGGATTGCTATGCCAGGGCTCCAGGCCTACTCTGGCCTCCTGACAGTGGTTATTGAGGTTTGGGTCACTAGATGTGCGAGTCAGAGGGCTGCTTGTGTCACAGGCAGAAAGTAGATCATCCATAGATCTGGTTTTAGGTAATCTGGAATGACAGACAACAACAACAACAACACCTCTAGGTCAATAAATGGGAGCCACCTCCAATATATAGAATCAGACCATCAAAGCCAGAGTTCATAAGAAAGAACATTTACGATTACAAATAACCAATGTCCACTGTAACAAGTCTACTGTGCAAAAAGTGAAAGACATGAACTCTGTCCTCCAAAGCCAGGATCTGTCCCCAGCTGTTATTAGTCCTTACCTTACACAATCTCCCTGGGCAATCTCAGCCACTGTTGTGATTTCAGTGCCTTCTATGTTGATGCCTTCTAAACCTACTGTGCCAGCCAGGCCTATACCCGAGTCTGAAATCTAATGTCCAACTGCCTCTATCGTACACAGTAAGACAGAAGGAAGACAATTCTGGAGCTATATGATATTGGTTCTGACACTGATTAGCCATATGACTGCAAGTGAGTTATTTAACCTTTCAGACATGTGCTTTCTTCCTCTATAAAATGATGATTATAAATTATACCTTACAGAGATGCTACACGGATTTAAACTATAGGCAGCCAACAACAAACTTACTAAAACTATACACACCACTTGCCATTTTTACTACTTTCCTTATTATAAATGGTCCTTCCTCACAGCAGAAACCAAGATAGCCTTTTACAACCACTAGCAGAACTTCGTGCCTTGGAGTCCGAAGTCACCATGGAAACTTCCCCAAGTATAAAGGACTTAAGAGTTCTAGAGGCATTCGTGCACACCAAATGGGTTACAGACATTTTCAAGAATGTCTGATTTTTAACACATTTCAAAAGTCCTTAGAGCAAAGAAAACTTCAGGGAAACCTGCTAGGAAACAGTGTAGACTTATCAGACTCCTATTTTCAGATGCCTTAGTCAGTCCAGCCCATGCAGAAGAATTCCTCAAAGGTTGAGTTAAAATATGGCTGATTTTTTAAGTGATTTTTAAACGTACTATGTTTTATAAAGATTCTTATGTGTGATTTTACTTTTTTTTTTTTAAGATTTAATTTATTTATTTGACAGAGATCACAAGCAGGCAGAGATGCAGGCAGAGAGAGAGGGAGAAGCAGGCTCCCTGCCAAGCAGAGAGCCCAATGCAGGGCTCGATCCCAGGACCCTGAGACCATGACCCGAGCCAAAGGCAGAGGCCCAACCCACTGAGCCACCCAGGAGCCCTGTGATTTTATTTTCATGATCAATTTTGATTTTGATTTTGATTTTGTTTTGTTTTGTCTTGTGGTATATACAGTTCCAGGAAAGCAATAGCAATGGTTATGATTACAGTCTCTGGGGTGATTTTTTAACAACACGACCTTGATTTCTAAGCCTCAGTTCCCTCATCTATGGGAGAAAAGTAATAGTACCCACCTCTTAAAGCCGATTAAACAAAATAATCCATTTCAAAGCACATTGCTCAGTACTTGCCATATTGTTACACTTACTGTTTACTTGTTTATCTCCTTCTCTGAAAGTGCCTTGAGGGCAGCACTGTCTTACTTGAATCCCTAGCACCAGCCAATCAAACAATTTTGAGAGATGAATAAATGATCTTAAAATCTAACATCAAGTGTCCACTGCTAGGTACCAGCTGAATGCAACAGACCAGTGGGGTACATTAGGAACTCCTATAGATTTTCTAGATATACAGACAACCAGGCCCGTCTAAGACCTATGAATGAGAACCAGGCATCTGTATTTTTAAAAAGTACCACAGGTAACTTTGTCTTTTTTATTTTTTTGTTTTACTTTTTTATTATGGAAACCTTCAAACATACAAAAGTAGAAGAGTATGAAGACCTCCCATGTACTCTTGACCCAAATTCAACAATATCAATAGTCTCCTATCTTCCACAGCTGATTCCTACCTGGACAAAAGATTTAATCAATAATGCTGGTTAAGGGGCACCTGGATGACTCAGTCAGTTAAGCTTCCGACTCTTGGTTTTGGCTCAGGTCATGATCTCAGGTTCCTGGGATGAACCCTGTGTTGCGCTCTGCCGTCAGCATGGAGTCTGCCTGAGATTCTCTATCTCTCCCTCTGCCCCTTCCCCTGCTCACATGTACGCAAGCACGCTCTTTCTCTCAAATAAATAAATAAATATTAAATACAAAAAAATTTTTAATGATTGTAATAATAGTATTGATAGAGACAATAATGCGTGAGGAGTTTAGAACAAAGACAACTCATCCTGCTAGGATGGTCAGGGAAGGCCACACAGAAAGGGTAGATTTGAGCTGGGTATAGCAGAGTATGTTGAACTTCAGTGGAAAAGAGAACAGAACACAGGGTAATTTTTATCTAGGGAAAGGTAAAACCAAAGATAAGTCAGGTCAGGTGTTAGGTGTTAGAGAAAGCTTGTTTTAATTTGCATACTACTTGGTCCTCCGAATCCAACTCTCCATCTTGAACTGCCTACTATATATACTTTCTCTTTGCTAACATTTCAATCCCAACCTACCTGTTTCTCCTTCTCTTGCCCAAACTGACTCTTCTGAATTTCCCAATGTCTTCCGGGTGGTACCAATATCCACCTAGTTTCTAAGCTCAGAGACTCAGGACCGTCTTTGATAGGTCCCCTCTATTCTTCACTTCTACCTTCCCATATTCAGTCACTCCATAGTCTGCTAATGACTTCTCTACAGTCTCTGATTTTAATCCTTTCTCTTTTCCAAACTCTTCTCTTCATATCTGAATTACAATAGTGTTGGCTGATCTCTGTACTTCCAACTACCCACCTCACTGACTCATTCTCCAAAAATCCCGTTGTCACCAGTTCACAGTGACTTCCTACAACGACTTAACTATTGACAACTGAATCTAAATAAAGTCCTCAGGATAATGTTTAAGCCCTTAATGAACTATCCTGTATTTCTTTCTTTCTGGTCCTCAAAATGGCTCCTTCTTAACCCCTGCCAACTCTAGATACGTTCTTCTTTTGTTCATTAAACTAAGTTTCATGTATGTAATTCCTTTGGACCCCTCTCCAATACCTTGTTACCAAGCTTACAACTCCCTCACAACTTCCATTCATTTGTTTGTTCATTTAAACACTTACTAAAGCACCTATTATGTGCCAGGCCAAGCCAGATTCTAGAGACACAAAAAAGACAAGGCTCCTGCCTGGTCTTCCATGAAAACTTCTCTAAGTAAATAGTCACCAAACGACCCCTTTCTAACTTCTCATTTCTCCCAATAGCTTTGAACCACACACATTCTTATTTGCATAGATGCTAACTTAGAACTGATCTCTATTTGTCCTATGTCTGTCTTTTTATAGCTTTTACAAAGTATCTTAAGTAGGATCAATATCTTCTATTTCATTTATACAGGCCACAAACCTGTACGGTACTAAAGAGCTAGTAGGTATTAAAGAAACATTTACTGAATTGAAAAATTAGATATTAGGGGCACCTGGGTGGCTCAGTCAGTTAAGCATCTGACTTCAGCTGGGGTCATGATCTTGGGGTCCTGGGATCAACACCCACCGCCCCACACACACTGGACTCCCTGCTCAGTGGGGAGTCTGCTCCTCCCTCTCTCCCTCTGCCCCTCCCCCGCTCATGGTTGCTCTCTCCCGCTCAAATAAATAAAATCTTTATTTTTAAAATTTTTTTAAAGATTTTATTTATTTGAGGGGCGCCTAGGTGGCTCAGTGGGTTAAGCCTCTGCCTTCGGCTCAGATCATGATCTCAGGGTCCTGGGATCGAGCCCCGCATCAGGCTCTCTGCTCGGAAGGGAGCCTGTTTCCTCCTCTCTCCCTGCCTGCCTCTCTGCCTACTTGTGATCTCTGTCTGTCAAATAAATAAAACCTTAAAAAAAAAAAGATTTTATTTATTTGAGAGAGAGAGCACAAGCAGGGGGAGAGGCAGAGGGGAAGGGAGAAGCAGGCTCCCTGCTGAGCAGGGAGTCCAACGCATGGCTTGATTTCAGGACCCTGGGATTGTGACCTGCTCTGAAGGCAGAAGCTTAACCGTCTAAGCCAGCCAAGCATCCTAATAAATAAAATAGGAAAGAAAAAGAATGAAAGGAAGGGAGGAAGGAAGAAAAAAGAAAAATTAGGTATTAATTTAAGGCAGTGATTATTAAATGAGTGATAGAACTTACCCAGAATTTGATAAGTTCTGGGCCCTCTCCCTGGAAAAATAAACTTATGAACCTATACCCAAACTCTGCATAGTTTGGGGAAGGAAGAAAATCACAGAATTCCTGAAACCTATCCATGGGCCCTGACCATGGACTCAAGACCCTAAAACCAATTTAGGGGGGAGTGGGCTTTTTTGTTTTCCTTTGTAATATTCAACCAGTAACTTAAGTTATACTTTAACTTTAAGAATCCTCCATCAGAGGCGCCTAGGTGGCTCAGTGGGTTGAGCCTCTGCCTTCAGCTCAGGTCATGATCCCAGGGTCCTGGGATCGAGCCCCACGTCGGGCTCCCTACTCGGCGGGAAGCCTGCTTCTCCCTCTCCCACTCCCCCTGCTTACGTTCCCTCTATTGCTGTGTGTCTGTCAAATAAATAAAATCTTAAAAAAAATAAAAGAATCCTCCATCAATAAAGATCAAAATTTGAAATGTACATATACTTTGAGCCCAATATTTCATTTCTAGGAATTTGGCAAAAATATTAGCACAAATGCAAAGATAACACATATAAAGTAATACTACTGAAATGTACACTTAAAAATGGTTCAGATGATAAATATTATGTGTATTTTACCCACAACTGTTTTCAAAAACATACACATAGTTAAGAATGTTAAAGCAGTCCCAAAAACAATAAAAAAAAAAAAACCAACAGAAATCACCTAAATGACAATAGGAAACTGGTTATATAAGTTATGCTACACTCTAATTTTAGACTGTTATATATGTCGCTAAAGCAGCAAAACAGCCTTATATGTGCTTTAGAGGGGTGACAGCCTAACACAACATGGGAAAAACAGTTTGCATAACAGTATGCAAAGAATGATCCTGTTTTTCAGCATCTTAAAATGTTTCTTTTTTTTTAAAGATCTATTTATTTGAGAGAGAGAGCATGTGCACACATGGGAGGGAGGGGCAGAGGAAGAGGGAGAGAGAGAGAATCTCAAGCAGGCTCCCTGCTGAACACTGAGCCCAACACAGGGCTTTCGATTCCATGACCTTGAAATCATGACCTGGACAGGTATCCGAGAGTCAGAAACTTAACAAACTGAGCCACCCAGGTGCCCCAAAAATGTTTCTACATGACAGTGTGACAGTGTGGCTGTATCTATGTAGAAATAAATATCTGGAAGCACAGGCACTGTAGTGTTAGCAGTGGACGCCTGTGGGGACAAGGGTCTGAGAAGGAGACTTTCATTTTCTACATTTACATTGATTTTTTTTTTTAAAGATTTTATTTATTTATTTGACAGAGAGCTAGAGAGAGAGCACAAGTAAGCAAAGTGGCAGGCAGAGGGAGAGGGAGAAGCAGGCTCTCCACTGAACAGGGAGCCCAATGCGGAGCTCAATCCCAAGACCAGATCATGACCTGAACCAAAGGCAGCTGCTTAACCGACTAAGCCACCCAGGCGCCCCTCAACTTTTTTTTATATAGGAACATGCATTACTCTTATAATGTAACCAACATCCATTCTACTTCCCCCAAGTATTTAGCCAGAAGATAACTTTAGGGGCGCCTGGGTGGCTCAGTGGGTTAAAGCCTCTGCCTTCGGCTCAGGTCATGATCCCGGAGTCCTGGGATCAAGCCCCACATTGGGCTCTTTGCGCTGCATGGGGCCTGCTTCCTCCTCTCTCTCTCTGCCCGCCTCTCTGCCTACTTGTGATCTCTGTCTGTCAAATAAATAAATAAAATCTTAAAAAAAAAAAAAGAAGATAACTTTAATTTTTATGTCTGCCTTTAAATTCTGGCCTTGTTCTGAGGGAGAATGTGAAGGCCATTCCTCTTCTGGGAACCCACTTCCCTGAGAATCAGATGCTTCCAGAAGCTATTGCTGCATATAGCAAAGGTCACTACTATTAAGATAGCCAGTACCCCAATGTCTTCTGTAGTGAACATAAACCAAGACCATTCCCACAAACCTTCCTGAAATAGTCTTTTCTTCTCTGTTCTCCTCTCCCCTGCTTAACTATGTCACATATGATGATAGCTCCAGGAAAGAAGGTAACCAATCTTATCTTGAGAGGACCTTGAAAACATCCAGAGTGCCCTCTGGGCTAGCTATAAGTCCTGGGTCAAGTCTCTCCTTCAACTGAGACCAGAAGTTGCTTTTAAATATCTTACAAAGGGGCGCCTGGGTGGCTCAGTGGGTTAAAGCCTCTGCCTTCGGCTCGGGTCATGATCCCAGAGTCCTGGGATCGAGCCCCACATGGGGCTCTCTGCTCAGTGGGAAGCCTGCTTCTCCCTCTTTGTCTCTGCTTGCCTCTCTGCCTACTTGTGATCTCTCTGTCAAATAAATAAATAAAATCTTTTTTAAAAATAAATAAATAAATATCTTACCAAAAAAAAGAGAACATGAGGTGAGGCACAAAGCAACCATTGCCTTCCTAGTGGAGAGAGGAGAGAGCAAGAAAGACTCTTGTTACCTGTCCAGAGAGCGGCCGGAGAACTCCTGGCTCTGAGCCGCTGGGGAAAGGTAGAGATCCATGGTCTCCTCCCCAAGTGTACATGGAGACGATGCTGGCAAATAAACAGCTGTCCAGAGGTGCAGGGCCCGGACATGACACACAGGATGCAGGACCTAGGGAAGCAGCCCCATGCCAGTGTTTTGTGAGCCGGTCCAGGTCCCTCTTCTTTCTCTCAGCCCTCATTCTGCCCACTGCTCAGGCTGTTCTCCCTGGAGCTCTCCAAGCAGCGGCCACAGAACAAGGGTTGGGGCTTACCATATCGGAACCAGGTGTGTAGAGGAAGTTGTGAAAGTTCTTATTGCCAGCCCGCAGGAGAGCCCACACAGAGCAGGTCCGCTTGTAGATGTTGCGCTTCTCTCGCTCGCAGGGGTTGTTGGCCAGGAACGTGCCGTAGAGGCAGGAGTACGTGTGCTGCACCAGTTTGACCTAGAAGGCCGAGCTAGCTCACACCTGGGAGCCTCAGCCACCTCTCCCCCGCCCCCGGTCACAGGCTTACCAGGAATGGAGGACTTACCAGGAATGCTTCATTAAACTCAAACAGGCAGGGGAACTGCTTGAGCAGCTGATGAACAGAATCAAGCCACTGGAGGAACACCGGGCACTGCTCATTTTGGTCTTCCGCATTCTCCTGGTGGCCACAGCGGTCTCCAAACTTGTGTCCAAAATCTAGCCAGTCGGACTCTACTAAAACTTGGAAGCCCTGCAGAAAAGAGAGGCCAAGCATAGGGCCTTTCTGGAAAGGCTAGTGTGCTACTCCCCAGGGGATGCCCAAAGCAGGGAGCTGGCAGCTACAGGGAAGAGCTGAACTGATCCTAGGAGAGGACTCAAAGCCACCAGTGTCCTCTACTAAAAGATCCCCAAGACAGATCCAGAGGGCCCAACACCTTCTCCACTCCCCTTTCTCTCTGGTCTTCCCCACCCAAGCCCACCCAGTACCTCCAGTGTCCTGTAATATGGGTCCAGTAGTATCTTGGCCAAGGCTACGATCTGTGGTGTCCGGTCCCAGCCGTCGGAACAGTGCACCAGCACAGGCCGGCCCTCCCGGTCCACGGTATTAGCCACGAGCACGGCCGCCTTGAGCATCACTGACAAGTGCTGCAGCCATTTGGTGCTCTCCAAGGCCGACAACCAGCTACAGGAGAGCAGAAATCAAGCCTGTCACCAAGGGCACTGAGGCTCCAACAGTCTCTCCACCACCCACGCCAGCCACACTGAATGAAGTTCCCAGGGAGGGCTGAAGCCAAGAGGTCCAGTGCGGGGCCCTTCTGCCAGGAGCTATCTGGCAGGGAGGTAAAGAAGATAAGACCCAAGGCACACAAGGGACTGAGGGCCGAGGGAGGAGCGGGAGGCATCACATTTAGCCATCCTTTCCCCAGTTCTCTGTGTTCTTTAAGTAAGACATCGGATCCAAACCAAAGGAACCCAGTGTGCTGGCCGTTCCAGTGCTGGCCAATGAGCAGAAGATGTGCTCTTGGAACCGGCCCACTGCACCAGGCCCTCAGGTCTCCCGTACCTCCACACCTCCCATCGGCCCAGCTCATCTTCTAAGAACCAGAAGAACTGGGTGAAGGACAAGATGATGGGGGACAGAATAGGGGCAGGCAGGGACCACCTACTTGCTGGGGTCAGGCATCTGGCTACACACAGCCCGGAGATACTGGAAGCTGTTCCGGATGGCGTGGATGTTGGCCATCCCCATGAACACGACCTCACAGTTGGGGTAGTACTCTGTAGACGTACAGACGAGGGTGGAGCCTAAGAGCGTGTCCCGGAAACAGCCATCCAGGATGAGGGCAGTCCCCGTGGACCAGGCTTCCCCGGGCTGGGGGACCACTCAGCTCCGGATGCTCGGGTGCCACATGCTGACAGCAGTAACGACATTACCGACGAGTGATAGTCACGGTACTACTCGTAATGACAACACACAGTAAATTCTCAATATACTGTAGCTGCTCCATGCTGATAATTTTTATGATCATCCCCAATTTACAGATAAGATAATAAAATTGAGACCGATGAAGTGAATGAGTCACTGCTAGATAAGAGGCAGAGTCCTGATTCCAAGCCAAGTTTGTCTGGCTCTTTCCACTGTACAAGCTGCCCCTAGGCCCCTCTTCATCGAGGCCACCCAGAGTGTAGACCGGCTACACACAGGGTGCGGGGGGGACATGGTGGGGGTTGTAAGAGCCATACCTTCGCACTCACAGCCTCCACCCTTGGCCCGGTTGGCCACTGCTGCTGTGTAGGAGCGAGCGTCCAGGATCAGCAGCTTCTGGGGGGCTGCGGTGCTCTCCACTCCAGAGCACGCTGTCAAGGAGGAATCTAAACACAGAGCAGGGAGAAGACCCTGGGTCAGCCAGCCCAGCATGACCCTACCCTACGACACACTCTTTCAGCAGAGAAGAACAGACAACTGGACACCCCTGTCCTCCTACAGCCTCCCAAAGGGCAGAGACCCTGGCACCCTGTGTGTTGTCATCTTCTTCCCATCCTCTCACAAGGTGAGGGGAGGGAGGGGCTCCCCAAAAGCCAATAAGGCCAAGGTGGGGGCTCTCCAGAGGGTTAGCACTCCCCGAAACACCTTACCGAAGTCAGTGTCACATGCCTCGCTGGCATCACTATTCCCAGTGCTGAAGGATCCCCCAGTGGCTTTTGTCCCCGGGTCCAGGGCACAGGCTTTAGCGATGGATGTGACCAGGTACTCATCGTCCGCATTGCGCCAGCCCCACCAGCTGATCTCCGGCTGGCTGCAGCGGGCGATGGCAGCCCCGTTGCGGAGGTGTCTGACAAAAGGGAAGAAACCATCTTGCCATCTGCAGCGCCCACCGACCCCCCCCAGACCTACTGCCAAGGCCTCAGGGGGCCAGACCAAGATCTCCAGAACCAACAGGGGCTACCCATTCACCCAGGCCACAATAATAACCAAAAGCCCTTGACATATCCAGAGGGCTCTACAGTTTACAAAGTACTGTCACACACATTTCTCAGATGCTCTCTGTGTCCCCAAGGTGACCTTGACTTCTTGACTCTGCATAGCACCTGCTCCAGGTACTGACACCCAGCAGGAGAACAAGCCTGATCCCAGAGCAGAACAACTCCAAACCTCACAGCTACTATCTGTCTCACTCTATTTTCGCTACAATGTTCTAGTGCAGGGGATCTGCAACCATTTTCAGTAAAGAAACAATAAATGTTCAGCTTCACATGTCACAGCCTGTCTCTGTCATGCATTCTTTCTTTTTGGTTTGTTGAAAAAAAAAAAAAGCAGCAACCCTTTAAAAGCCCTGTAAAAACCATTCATAGTGCTGGGCTGTATATAGAACAGGCCACAGGCTGGATTTGGTTCACTGGGCCATAGTTGGCCAACCCCGGTTCTAATGTAACAATTTACACACACAACATTGTACACACGTTAATGCAACATTTTACACACACACACACACACACACACACACACACACACACACCCTCCAAAAAAAGTAAAGTGAATGTATTCTCCAAAAGCCTCATCTTTAGAAGAAAAAAGCTGAGGTGGTTTTTGATTGGAAATTATTTCATTTCCTGCAGGGTATCAATTCCCACTCAACCAGGCAAAATCTCCACTTTTGACTCTTTCTTGCATAAAAAATGTCCTCCCTACTTCCTGTCCCCTGCTGCCTTACCTATATACAACCACCGGGATCCGCTTCCAGGAGCGGAAGGAAGCCACATTCTCCAGCTCTTTGTCTGTGATCCACACAGGAACCAGGAGCTTCTGCGGGTAACTGGGGCACAATCTGCGAAGAGACCAGATGGGGTCACCAAGTGCGATCTAAGGCCTATGATAGCAAGATCCCCAGGGATGGCTTTGTGGGAAGAGACATAAGGAGTCCTCCTCTCTCACAGAACCAGGGGCTCGGCCCAGCGAGATCCGAGTCTGGATTGGTATTTTGGTTCTCCTCCCCCTGCCCTCTCACTTGTAGTTGCTGTTGATGTGGGAGACTCTCCAGACATTCTGCAGATCAAAGCCCATCCTCGTGAGCTCAGCCTCCTGCCGACATCGTATGTGCTCTCCTGCAACACAGCCCCCATGCCTGCCTGTCAGCATCCAAGTGCACCATGTCTGTGGGTGGAGGAGGGTTAAGAACCAAGAGATATGAAGCCTCCCAAATAAAACAGCCTGGCCTTACCTGGCTGACACAGGTGGGTATGCTGGTCCTCCTCAGTCAGCCCCAGGCACCAGGCATGGTAGGCGAAGGCAAAGAGGTCTTCAGGCTTGGCAGGTCGCGCTGTGGCCCGGCTTAGCCGTGACAACCACTCTTGGCACTGCTTGAAAGTGGAGAAGTGGCACCTGCCAAAGCAAGAAGCCACAGAGTGAGCAAGAGGCAGGTGTGCCCTGGGGCCATAAGGGTCAAAAACAAGGCCCACAGGAAAGCTGTGGGGTGGGGACGATTTAAAGCAGGAGGTAAGGCACAGGGACCCGGGGGAGCACCAGGGACACTGGCCAACACCCAAGATAACTTGCCTTTTTGACAACTGTCTTCCCAAGAACTCTAGTCCTTGGGACATACTTATCCCTTCAAATGGGGCCCTACCATTTCTTACATCAAATCCAAACTCTACCACATGTCCCTGAATGTCCTGGTACTCCATGTTCTCTCATGACTCCTGCTGCAGGCAGGAAGTCCTGTTCACACCAGTCCTATCTCCTTGTTTCTTCACTTCTGCTTGATAACACCTCCTCTTGGCCAAGCCACATCCTACTGATACTTTGAAGACAGTCCTGTCCCCTCTCTTCTTTGAAGCCTTCCAAGCCCACTCCATTTTACAGACCCGTTCTTCTCTTAGTCTTAATATGCTTAAGTTTTAAACAGTAAGTTTTCCCATAGCATATTGCTACTGTTAAGTCTTCCTTTGGCAACTAGACCTCAACCTCCTGGAAGGGAAGGCCAATGTGGGTTCTCCTTCTGAATCCCTACAGACCTGAGCACATACAGGACAGACTCTAAAGCGGGCACTCTACTTTTTTTTTCTGGACACTCTTTTTTTTTTTTTAATATTTTATTTATTTATTTGACAGACAGAGATCACAAGTAGGCAGAAAGGCAGGCAGAGAGAGAGGAAGGGAAGCAGGCTCCCTGCTGAGCAGAGAGCCCGATGTGGGGCTCGATCCCAGGACCCTGGGATCATGACCTGAGCCGAAGGCAGAGGCTTTAACCCACTGAGCCACCCAGGCGCCCCTCTGGACACTCTTTTAATGATCCTTGGAGTCATTCCAGACTCCTCTTTCTCTCATATCCAATCTGTCAAATCTTGTCTCTCTCCCCTCAAAAATCTGAATGCTTCCTGCCATTTTGGCCACTACCACCCTAGCCAGGCCCCCACTCTCTCTCACTTGGCTAACTACAATAGCTTCTTAACTAGTCCCCTCCGCTTCTGCCCTTGCCTTTGTGCCTGACCCCCTTCCACCTATTCTCAACAGAGCAGCCAGAATGATTCTACAGAACATTAATGAGATCATATCTCTCCTTTACTCAAAATCTTGCAGTGGTCTCTCATTTCCCTCAAAGTAAAGGCCAGTTGTTATGACACTCTGACACCCACCTTACCTCTCAGATCTTATATCCCACTACTCTCACCCACATGCTCTCCACTCCAGCTACACGAGCCTTCTTGCTATTCTTCCAATATGCCAAGTAAAATACCCACCCCAGGGCCTTTGAACGCACTGTTCTGCCACCCTCTTCACTCAAATATCCACATGGTCACTTTTTTTCAGGTCTTGAATCAAATGTCACCTTTTCAGTGCAACCTTCTCTGATCCTATTGTTTAGAGCTACAACTTTTACCCTCACAGCACTCCATATTCCCTTTCCCCGCTTTATTTTTCACCTTTACGTTTACTATCATTTAACATATTTTACTCATTATTTACTGCTGGTAACTACCCATTGGAATATAAGCTCCATGAGGGCAGGAAATTCTTTTTACTAGTACTCTGCTGTATTCCCAGTGCCTATAACAGTCTGCCATAGAGTAGAGGGGTCAATAAGTATGTTAAGTGAATTAATAAATGAGCCCACAATCACGTGTGGGCTATATGCCAACCCTAGGTGCCTTCACCTTCACTACCCTATTTAATCCCTATGGCAACTCCATGAGCTATACGTTATCCTCATTTTTTCAGGTCAAGATACTGTGGATCAGGAAGTTGACCTCCCAAGCAAAAGAGGGTTTCTACCTTTTCTTCCACATGTGGGAAGTGAGACAGTATTTTTCCTTCTTGCTCCAGAGAAACCCTGCATCAGAGAGGTCTGGGCAGGGCCAGGGCCACAGGACCCGAGTGTAGCCCCACTGTTCTCACCTCACCACCTTGGAGTCCTTGCAGGCAATGTGCAGCTGGAACATATCACGGCTCTCCACAGTGTCAATCATCCGGAGGGGGACCTTTAGAGGAAGGGCAAACTAAAGCTCAGCTCCCATCACTCCTCATGCCCAACCCAGCCTAGATGCCGATGTAGCCACACAAGGAAGGAAGCTGATACTGACTGAGGGCCAGCTGAGTGCCTGGTAACTGTGCGGGGTCCTCTACCTATGTGACCTTAAAGAATAATCACAAGAACCCCACAAGGCAGATATTTTATTCGGGGGGAAATTAAGCCTTGGGTGATTTAAACAAGGTCACACCATTGTAAGTGGCACTCTTCCCAACAATGCCACTGTGCCCCCTTAGAAGGGTCAGCAACAGAGTAAAGGAAAGAGAGAAGAGGGGAGGGAAGAATAAGAGAGAGGCAGAAAGAAAGACCTATAGCAGGAAAACAAAAATATAGCAAGAAAACGAAGGGAACCCCAACTTCATTTGGAGACATGATCAAGACTGGAGCAATCTCACCTTGAACCAGGCAGGGATTCTGCCTTGGGTGTGAAAGAACAAGAAAGAAACTCACGTTGATGACAGAATCTTTGAACTTGATATGCAGCCGGTAGTTGGAGATGGCAATGAGGGCATCGGCTGCCCGGCCCAGGAACTCCACTCCCTCACCCTGCAGCACTGTAAAGGGCACCTGTCGAGGGGCAGAGGAATCCTCAGTCCAGAAGGAGAGTTCCAGAGGAACCCTCAGTCCACTCCTCTGTTCCCCTCCCCAACCCTGACCCATGGGATCCCCTCTGGAAAAGCTGGGCCAAGGCAAAACAGAAGAGTCCTCTCCACGGTAACAGCACCAGGCAACAGCTGCACAGGAAAGCTGCCTTTCCTTCCCTGGGGCCAAAGGCTCCACAACACAAGTACAGACAGATTCACCTCCCTCGAGAGACCCGGAAACAGGAAGCCAAAGCCCCAGTACTGGATCCCCTTGGAGATGTTGTTTGGGGGAGGGAAGGAAAGGTGTTTTTAATTTGGCAGAGAGCTCCACCCACCCTGGGCCCCCACCTCCTCCTTACCTGCAGATTCTCCTCCTCTTTCACTAGTTCCTTGGGGGGAAACAGATCCTTGGCTTGGATGTACTCCAGGCTGGGGGGCCCCTCCTCACCCTGTAGGGAAGGCCTCAGCCCTAAGTCACCAGGCTCCACTCAGCCCATCAGACCTCATTCTGCTCCCCTCCCCTCAATAAACCTGCATACACCCCATACACCCTGATAAAGGTTTGGTCACCAGAGGACGGAAAAGAGGACTGGCTTGGCGGGAAGGGTGACGTGAAGGGGATACTCAAGCCCATTCAGCCTAAGGGAAGAGTAAGGTCCAAAGAGGAACTGGGAGTCTGCACTCCTTGAAGAGCAGCAGAACCAAATAGAACAAAATTTCCCAAATGGAGGAAGAGAGAAAACTAAGAAAAAGATAGACAACAATGGGAGGGAAAGACAGAAGTGGGAATGGAAAGTGCTGCCCTGAGAAAAAGGAACCAGGTGTGGCAGCTGGTTATGAACACAGGAGGAAAAGCAGGCACCTAAGGCCACAGACTCTTCCCTCTGGTAGGTGAAGGAGACAAAGAGGAGTAGGTTGGGGGATTCAGTCCCATGCCTCTAGAGGGCCTTCATGGATGTTTTCAAAAGAAGGATGTGTTTTAGAGCTGAGCTTATCTTCCAGTTAGGCCCACAGTGCTGAAGAGCTCCCACCACCTACCAAGCAACCTGCCCTGCCTGCTGATCAGAGGGGAATTCCTACCTAAACCCACAGCAAGCAGAAGTAACTCCTCTCCCAACCAGCAGGGAGGGGTGAAGAGGGGACCCACGGGTCTGGGAGAAACCAGAAGACCCAAGGAAGACCAGGGGAGAGAGAGAGAGAGAGGAGGCCTGGCAGCCACCCACGGCGGGGGGCGGGGGGGGGGGGGGGGGACACATCGGAGAGGACAGATGGGGGAAGCTGGGAAGGAGCATTAAGCCAGAGGGGGGGAGGAGGGGAGGACTGGGAATGATGCAGAGGTAGGAGCCCTGCAGAGGCAGGGAAGATGGAGAAGAGAGGCTGTCTGGGGGACAGTCAAGGAGAAAAGACTGGCGTGTCAGGTGAGGGATGGAGTGGTGGAAGGGGGAGGGGACAGGAGCCAGGGAAACAGCTCAGACATCCTGTGCTCCCCGACGGGCCCCCTAACATCCCAGACCAGCCACATCCCACATCCCCAAGCAAGGATGCTGCGGGTGGGACCAAGATGGAGAGGCGGAGGTAAAGGGATATACCCCTGCAGGGCGGGGCCTGGAGATCTGCAGTCAAGGGCAGTGGCTGCGGGGCCAAGATGGGTCACAGAATTTACACATACACACACACGATTTCCATAATCCCTGGCCCCCGAAGATGAAAGCAAGTCCAAGAAAGGAAAGGAACCCCCCCCTCCACTGCCAAGGGCCACCGGAAGGGGGATGAGCTAAAATTCGGAATCGCAAGGGCTGGCCCTGGGCGGGGCTGCGGGTGCAGCAAGCCCTGGGATCCCTGGGCCCCCGCAGACCAGGTCAACACTTACGAAGCAGCTGAGCATGGAGCAGGAGACGCGGGCGGTCAGGCTCATGGTCGCGGGCGGTCTGGGCCAGCACACATGTCCCCGGAGCCGCTGCGCTGCCCGCCAGTGCCGGACGCCCGCCGCATCACGGCTGCGGGGCCAGCCAGGTGCAGCCGCGGCGACCAAGAGGCGAGCGCGCTGGCGGCAGGCCTCGGCGCGGCTCCCGCGCGCCTCTCCCCTCCTCTCCACAATGGAGCGAGCCCGGCTCCGCCCTCCGGCACGAGCGCGGAAGGGAGGGGAGCCAGACGCGGGGGTGCGCCCCGGGCCGCGCGAGGAGGGGGTGTGGGGGCGGATCCTCGAGGCCCCGCCCACGGCTCCAGGCTCCTCCCTCCTCGCGGTCCCGTCCTGCCGCGTGCGAGGGCGTCCTCAGGGGACGTCTGGGGGCTTTCGCAGTCTGGGCGGCGGGACTGCCCCCAGACCGCGTCAGAGGGTAAGGCAAGCCCTCCTACATCTTTTCACTTCCCATATTCTCAGTGAACCAGCCCACACCCCTCTTTTCACACTCTGTCCCCATGTCCTCCCCACTCTGAGTTCCCCCAGTGCCTGTCCTGAATTCCCAAGATAAGGCTCACCTACCGTTTCAAGGCTTCTTTCCTTCCCTACAAAACCACCACCCACCACAGCCCTGTCCACCAGTGTCCTCTAATCCCATGACATCACTAAACCCCACTCCCTTTTTTCCCCTTCGGAACAGACACTGGTCTATGTCAGGTTGGCCACTCCACACTCCTGAAAGGTAAGTTAAGTGTTTTAGTCCATGGCCTGTCCACGGCCCCTGCCCAACCCTACCCTTCAGCTCCATCTCTCCCTTATTTCACATCCTCTGACGTCTGGATAAGAAAGTCCTTCTTGGAGAAGAATTTGTGGGGGCTGGGAAAGAGAAGACTGGAACTACGGACCACAAAAGCTATGGAAAACAAAACCTGAAACCCAAGAGTAGGGTATGGAGGGAATTGGGTAGAGGGCCAAGGAATAAGGAGGAGTCAGGCTAAAAGTGTCATCAAAAGCCTCGGAAGGAGCTGGTTGGGACCCCACACTTCCTGTGCCTGGTAACTTTCAGGAACCCGGGCTTTGGTTTTGCTGGGGGGGGGGGGGAAGGGGAAATAGGAGAAAACTTGACATTGTATTAAGCATCTACTATGAGCCAGGCAGGCTGCAAACATTACCTCACTAGAACCTGTCAACTCTCCAAGAATTAACTGTTTTGCTGGTGAGAGGTCAGGCTTAGAAAGAAAATATGTGAGTTACCTAAGCTATTCAAGCGGTGGTGCTAGGATTAAAAAATAGACTACACTCACTCTAAAGCCCATGGTCTTTTCAGAGAGTCACAGAAGGAAAAAGGAAGGGGGCTATCAGTTGGTGGGAACCAAGACCACCAGCCTTTCTAGGAAGAGTCGAGAACCACATACCCCCATGCCTGTGGAGCGAAGGAGAGGGTCCTCTCACCAACTGAATTCCTTAACCTGCACAGGGGACACTCAAAGAAGATGAAAAGATACAGCCAGAGCAAGGGCCCAGTATGGGCCTGGGCCTGCAACTCTCGGCTCTCTTTTCATCTCACCGCTTCCTCCTCCTAGTTCTCAGGAGTTAGCTAAGGGGTTCCCTGAATGTGGGGTGAGAGAAGGGCATTTACAGTTAATGCAAGGTATATAGGATCATTTTCACCCCCAGCCTCAACCCCTGTGCAGCCCGGTGATATTCTGATATTGAGGGTGCCATCCTGCTATATATCCAGTCAGCTATTGAGTGCAGTAGCTTAAAAGACAGCAGCATCTTAGAGCTGGAGAAACCCCATTGTTTTGATGGAGTCACTCCCGATATAGCACCCACAATATTCAAGGGGCTCACTAGGAAGTGCAAGGATCTTGAGATAAAGGAGGCCTGGCTTTTCAGACCAAAACAGAGAGCTTCCACCAGGCACCCAAGAAAAGTAAGAGAAGGGCCATTATGAAAGGCTATGAGAGCCAGTGGTAGTATTGGGAAGGTATAGCATACATAGCATGTGCAGGAAAAGACTTCTAGAGGCTTCCTGTTCCAGTGCTGTATATTGGCTGGTGTTTTGCAACCTAAAGAAACCCTAATTTATTTCCAGGAGAGATGAACCTGTTTAGAGGCTGAACAGAGTAGCACAGAGCTCAAGGTCCAGGAGGGGCAGGACAGCTTCACAGAGAAAGACAGAAGGATTACAGAAAATACAATAGTCTGAGGAAAGAGAGAATACTCACCATTCTACTGTGGTGAGGGTCCTGGCTGCCAGCTTCTTACTGTAAAAAGAAGAAACATAAGATTAAAGAGCACCATTAACACTACCTTAGAATCAGCCAATGCCACACATCTACTCCTAACCTCTTCAGCGAATCTCACAGAGAACTGGCCTCTCCCGGTGTCCCCTTGCCAGACAGAGGCAATGTGAGCTACGTGGGGAGAAAGCAACAGGTGATTCTGCAGGGCATGGATTTGGCCCCAAAATTCTGGTGCAGGAATGAGTGTCATCCAAGATTATTCGGCAGAACTCAAGAGTCCTGATTCCCAGACCAGAAGGAGAAGAATACTCCAAACACTGTTCCTTTTGGGAAAGCAAAAGAACTGCCAACTCTGAAAAAAGAGGCTGCCCAACCTGGACTTACTTCTGGCCCTGGAGGGATATGAAGCCACAAGAATGCTCTGCCAGCCTCCAAGTCTGGAAGTAGCACCTACCTGACCTGTTTACTGGGGGCAGAGTCCAGAGCAGAGGACAAGAGGGAGGGGACCACAACCTGTGAGCCGAATGCCTTCTGGCAGCAGGACTGAATAGGTCCTGCTTAAAGTATGTGACACCAAGTGGGATGCTGGTTTGTGGGAGGAGGCCACACAACAGAGACAGAATCAGGCCAGCCTAGAACTCAGAGTCAGTACCTGTCAAATAGGCCCAAGTAACAGAAATTCAGGATGGGCCTCCTTGGCCCACTTAGGGAGGCAGGCCCAGGTTTTCCTGACACTTTCGCTCATGCCTGCTATCTGAGCTCAGAAGTCCAGCAGTTCCCTGAGGAAGGCTTCGGGGATAAAAGCCTCCATCTGTGGTCCTGCCCGCCTCCCTGATCACAGCCCACCCTTCCAAACGGGGGAGCCAGCAAGAGGCAAGCCAGAGGTGCTGCCTCACCGCCCACTGGCACGCAGCCTCAGGGAAATGGAGGGAGGGAAAGAGGGACAAGGACCAGGCCTGGGATGCCCAGGGCTCCCGGACCAAGGGGATCTGGCCCCGGGGGAGGGGGGGGGCGGGCCAGGCTGGCAGGAGAGCCCAGGTGTCCAGGTTCTAGAGGCGGAGCCTAAAGATTCGGAGGCGGAGCCCCGAATGACAGAGGGCGGGGCCCATGAAAGCCGGAGGGGCTGGGGCGGGGCGAGGCAAGACGCGGTCGTTGCGGTTCCCAGACTGGCAGTGCACGGGGCACGGTGACTCACCCAGGCGGCGTCCGCCCGACCCTTCGAGGCCGCGCTCTCACCACTTCCGTCTCCCACAGCTGCCGAGGCCGCGCAGCTTCGACCCCACCACGGGGCCTCTTTCCCCAACCAATCGTATCTCCGGTCTGTGCCCTCCCTGGCCAATAGCCACACCAAGTCCCGCCCTGCCCCCCACGACGCAGCCACCGCCCTCACTCTTCACTCTGCTCATTGGTCAAGTGGGGCAGACGCCCTCCCAGCCTTTAGCCTATCGGGTGCCGGAATACAAGACAGTACCTGGAGAGAGGAGGCACGGCCCCGGAGAGGAGGCTCGACCAATGGGAAATCACAGCGCGTCCCTGCGGCAGCCAATGACAGAGCAGTAAAAGGGGGGCCGCTGGAAGAGGCTCCAGGGGCCGGAAGTGGGGTGGCCGTCGCCTACTGGTAGCGCAATTGGAGGCGGGCCCTTGTAGGGGCATAGGCCTTACAGCCACTTCCGGCGACGACCACGCCTTGGGTGTAGTTCTCAAATAGATCCCCGGTGGCACGGCAGTTTATCGGTTTCCAGTTTTGGTTTCGCGGCGGTCATCTCGTCCCAAACCCGGAAAGAGAGAAAAGACCCCGCAGGCTAAGAGAGGAGGGAGGCCTGGGCGCGAGGTTCTGTCTTCGGTCTTCTCCGAATGGAAGCGGGAGGGTTCCCTCTCTTCTGCGTCGTGACGGGTTCCTCCGACCCTTACTTTGCATCAGCGAACCGACCCTGCCGTCCTTCAGGACCTGCATGGTGCCGTCAGTCCCGAGTTAAGATCTCTCATTTGAGAGATACGAAATCTGGATCTCAGATTGCCACGAGCTAGCGGCGACCGCCTGGTCTGTAAGGAGAGTGGGAAGGGGACTCGCCCAGCTCTTTGCTCCTCCCTTCGTCTCTCCCCTCCGGGGAGCCAGAGCAGGCAGCAGGGCGGAGGGTGGCCGCTGGAGGTCGCCCTGGCCAAGAGATACCACCAACCCGGCAGAAATGGAGAACCGTTGATTTAGACTCTGGAGCGGTAGCTTCACTTTGGGGTTTGGTCTGAATGCTTTAAATACCAGGCCCCGGGGCCAAAATGTCTTCACGGGATCTCTGTTTATTGAACGTTGGAACTTTTACTACAGCTGGTAAATTCCAGCAAAACAGGAATCTTGCCCGTGTTCACTGCGTTAACCTGGGTCTAGAAGTGTCTGCAACCTAGCAGATGCTTAATATTTGTTAAAAGAATATTTAACTTCTCGAGGACAACGATTGTACTTTACTCATTCCCGGCACTTACTATAGTGTTGGATGATCCCAAGGGTTTCAGTATTTGTACAGTGTTCTAGCCCAGGCTTCTTGGAGTGCAGAGCTTAATTCTGTGTATACCCCTTTCCCCAAATCGGGAAATAGGAAGTCAGGAAGCTGCATGCAGGTAATACCATGTTTTCCCAAGAGTGAATGTCAGATCCAAAGCATCTATAGAACCGAAAATACTGTATGTGGAAAAGATGGAGAGGGTCAGGCCCCAGATAAGAGATGCAGGATAGAAGTGGTTAGTATGATGGAGAGGCCAGGTTGGATTTTAAGCGGAGACTGAACCCTGTCATAGGAGAGGAAAGTTTCCCCTACTCCCCCTTTCCTACTAAAAGCCAGAAACCAGCACCCTCTAAAAAAATGGGTCCTAGGATCTTCTTGGTCTCCAGGAGGCGGTAAAGACACAGACAGTGACACCAGAAGGCAGCTATAAGCTTGTTAAACTTTATTTCCTCTGAGTCTCTGGGGAGGCAGCAGGGATGTAAGGCGAAGTAGCAGTAGCTGCAGGGGCCTGAGCAGAGCTGGTGCTGGGAGGGGCCGGCATGGGCAGGACTAAGAGGAGATTTAAATATCCAGGATTGAAAGCCAGCTAATGGGTCTCCTTCATCTGTCTTTGGATTTTGTGCAGCATCTCCTGCATCCGCCGCAGCTGGAACAGGCACACAAAGCAAAAATGGAGCCGTTTAGAGTTCTACAGTGTTAGGGAAGTGCACCCAAGCTCTGATCCCTTAGCCAGGGCCATCGTAGCCCAGAGGTATGATGGAGACCCTGGGTAGAACAATCAATCCCCCAATCCAGGACCCAAATAGGTCCCAGAGCCGGATCTTCCTACTCCCAAGCCAAGAAATACTGAGGTTTATAACTAAGCAGGGGCCTTCCATGCTGTCAATCCCTACCACCCCATACTGCTCTCACCTCCTCATCTTTCTCTCGGATCAGCCTCTCCGTTTCTGGATCTGTCCCTGGTGGGACAGCTGGGATGGGGAAGTCAGTACCACTCTCTCGAGTCAGTTTGCTGAGGGGAAGGGGGAAAGGGACTTGGTAAGGCTAAGGGGACCCCAGCATCTGCTTGGACTGAGCCCAGGGCCTGAAGAAGAACCAAGGAAGGGCTTGTTCTCACCCAAGGCTGCGCTTGGGCTCCCCACACCCTCCACACACACATACACACCCCCACACACCACACCCCGCCCTCTGTCCTGGCTTCTGGCCATACTTGCGATTCCTTTCTTTCACCACCAGGCGAGTCATGCTCTGGATACACTGTGCCCGGTAGTTCTCATAATGTGTCTCCCGTGTCACATCCTTCAGGTCCTGCATGTGAGTACGCACCAGCATTGTCCTCAGCTTCACAAAGTCGCAGTGCCCTGGGTTTTCCACTGCATAGCAAGGCTAGGGGTCAGCCAGGAGCATGGGGAGAGCCTCTGAGGGCAAGGAGATACCCTGGTCACAAGCTTGGTGCTTTACCTTCCACGATGCCCCAGGGGTAGAGCCGGCCCCGAACTCGCCGCCCTCTGGCCTCTACCACAGTGTTGCTGCCAATTACAGCAAATGGGATGCTTTCCTAGAAGAAGTTGGGGGGGCTGTCAGTACCCCCCACTCTTACCTGTTCCTTTTCACCTATATCTCTATTTTCTCTGCTTCACTCTAGGAAACCAGGGTCCTCTCTCACCCCTTGCAAAGAATTCTACTTCTCTCTTCTGCTCCAAAGAAACAAGATGGAAAAGGGATGCCCTGGGGTAGTCCCACCTTTAGGGCTTGGTCCTGTAATTTGAAGTCCTCATCCTCATCAGAGTCACAGTCTGGGAACTGATAGACCTTGATTCCAAAGCGCTCAATCTCCTCTCGGATCTGGCAAACACATGAGGGGCCCACAGTTCTGGAGACCCCATCCTTTCCAGAAGCCCACCTGCTCCCCTCCCCCCACCAGCTTCCCTCACTTTGCGTTTCTTGCGCTCCACTTCAGGAGGTGTCAGTGTGTCTGCCTTGGCCAAGATAGGCACGATGTTGACCCGCTGATGCAGGGCCTTCATGAATTCAACATCCAGCGGCCGGAGCCTGGGGAACAGGAATGTGTGACCACGAGCTAGCAGCAGCCCAGCCCTGGCGCTCTCGGCCTGCTCCCTTGGCAGCACCTGGTGGTGACAGGAGCCTCAGGCTCGGACCATACCCGTGGCCGAAGGGTGAGATGAAGTACAGGCAGCAGTGCACCCTGTTGTCTTGGATGTTCTTGCGGTTCAGGCCGCTCTCGTCTCGGAAATACTGCTCGAACTGCTGGTCGATGTATTCTGCCACAGGCTTCCAGCTGGGGCAGAGACAGACAAGCAGAGAAACTGTGGGAGTGGGGACTGCCTCATGAGCTCTGGGACTACAGAGTGGCCCCTGCCCTAGGCAGTGTCCTCAAGCCTCTGCTATTCCCTGGCTTGCTTGCCCACGTCTGGGCACAACAGGGGTATATCTCGCCTGTCCCACTAGAAAACCAGACGAAGCACACAGGCAAAGTTCAATAAATACTAGTTTGATGAGAGGAGACCGAGGTGACCAGAATAGTAAGAATAAGGTGCCTGCAGGTGAACACCAGCTGGAAGCCCTCAGTCACATTCACAGACACGTTCATAGTCCAGCCTCTGAACCTTTGTTCATATGCTTCTACCCTCGCCTCCACCTCCCTAAGACCTTGAGACCAAAGACCTTGAGAGTTCAAGGTCATAGCCAAGAACTCTTCCTTCTGTGAAGACTCCTTCCAGTGGGCACAGTGCTCTCCTTCTCTCTACCACATCGTGAAGTCATACATCATATGATTTTATAAACACACACACACATTCAAGAGCTCCAATTTTCAAGTCTTCCACTCTTCTGTTATTTAGCCTCATCCTCACTGACAGGTGCCCAGACAGGTGAACATGTAAGCACCATCACTTTCATTTCATATAGGAAGGAACTAAATCTACAGCAGCTAAGAGACCATCCAGATCATTTTGGCTAGCAAATTTTCTACCCACTCAAGCCCTTGACTTTCTGACTTCTCTGCGTGCTTGCTGCTATACTGCCTGGCTTATTCACTAACTTGAGTTGATTGACACACATGAGAGAACAGCTTCTCCCTCATCCCCGACCCCCACTGGGACCATAAGCCACTCACAAACCAGGATGATTCACACTTGTTCTGTAGCCCTTACAATGCCTAGCACTGGCTGGACACCTAGTATGTGCTCAATAAATTCCTGCTGGTTGACTGAACAAGTGTATTTGCAGGAGCACTGTATACTGTGAAAGGCCAAACAAATGAAATTACTACTTTGAGGAAAGGGAGGAGGAGGTAAGTAGATTGACTGAAGGAGGGGATGATACTTGCTACAGTAGGAACCAGGAGCTGGCGGGCGTAGAGTTTCACAGCAAGCTCCGGGTGCTGAGACATATACCTAGCAATGATGATACGGAGGCCAGCTCGATCCTTCGGGAATATTTCCATCAGGAGACCACATACTGTGTGCCAGCACAGTGCCAGAGCAAGATTATAAGAAGAAATGGCCCTCACCTCAAGGCTAGGACTCTGCAGTTGAAGATGAATGTGCACATTAAGCCAAAACATCACATACAGTAATGATAAGGCCTGGGGATCCAGAGCACAGAAAGGTCCGTAAGGGTCTGCTGAGTCTGGGAGGCAATTACCCAGGGTCAGCTTTCTGGGCGGGCCACCTATGGAGTTGGCACAGATCTCAGAAGGGCTCACCCTTGGTTTGCTTCTCTGCAATGGCCATCTTGAAATTCGTCACCATTTTCAACAAGGGACCCTGCACTTATATTTCACATTGGTGCTGCAATTATAATCTTAAAATCCATGAGTGTAAACGGCTCTTTACTTTCGTTTTTAATGCACATTCACATGCATCATTTGGGGTGATTTTCAGATCAACTGGGCAAAGTGGTAAGACCGGGATGTTTCCGGTCTAAAACAGGAATGCAGTCATTTGCTCAAGCCCACACAGTTACTTAATGCTGGATCAAGGTCTGAACTCAGTCTAGTGGTCTTAGCACCCCCTGCCTGACTTCATTAAGGGCACCCCTTTCTCTCCTGTCTTTATCACTCATTCTCCTTCTCTTCCACTCACTTGGGTCTGACCATTATCTAAGCATCCCTCCAGCTCCTGAAAAAAGAAAGCCAAGGATGATGGCGTGTGTGGCAAAGCCACCTTTTCTTCTAGCCTAGAGGGTGCCTGTTTGTCTCCCCTTTGCCTCTTCTTTCTCCTCCTCACCCATTCCTCAAGGCACTCTCATCCCTTTAATAAAAGTGGTCTGTGGCACCTAAAATGTGGCTGGTGAAAGAAAAGGAAGGAGGGAAGGGGATGTTTATTGAGCAACTACTAGATGTCAGGCCCTGTGCTACATGTTTTCAGTTGGATTTACTTTTTTGAGGCTTACTTATCTTAGATCTTCACCCCCACTAAGTATAGGTCAGAGTCACAAAGGATATTAAAGAGCATCTATTCCAACCTTTTCCCTCTCATTTTACAGAGGAGACAGCTACCCCATAAGGAGCAGTGGCATGCTCAAAGCCACAGACTTTCTTCCTGAGAATTTTGGTTATGTCTTTGCCAATGGATGCTCGTGTGTGTGTGTGTGTGTGTGTGTGTGTGTGTGTGTGTGTGTATGTGGGGGAGGTGTGTGGGGGAGTGTAATGGGAAGAGGGCATCTGGGACTGTGCTTGGTCAGACATACCACTCTGTGTTGTTGACTGCATCCCCAAAACCCGGTGTGTCCACAATGGTGAGCCGCAGCCTCACACCCTTCTCTTCTATATCCACTGCATGTTTAGTGATCTCCACAGTTTGCATGATCCGCTCTGGAGAAGGGGGAAACTGAGGCCAGGGCAAGGGCAAGGACCTGCCCAGTCAGGACAAACCGCCCACCCCAACCAGCTCTGCTGCCCAGACTGCCTCATCCACACTGCCCCCCTTCCCACCCCAAGCTGCCTGGTGGCCTGTTCTCTGGGAACCAGCTAGGAGCACATTTCCCAACACAGGAAATGCCGGTGGCTGTTGGCTCTGGCCCCAGCCTCTTCTCTGCTCCGGGCTCTTTTCTTGGATTCCTGGAATCCTTTAGGGGTCAGAGACTCACTCAGAGAGCAGGATTCTGGTCCCTGCCCTGCTTCGGCACCCAAATCTTTAGGGAGCTGGCTGGTGGGCTGCCAGGCTACATAGGCCTACAGAGAGATGCCGTCAATCCCTCTAGGAAGCCATGGTTTCCTGCCTGCTGGGGAAGGCCCCAGCCCCCAGGCTCTGGCGTGGGTTTGATTTCCCAAGTCTGCATGCCTGTCTGCACGCCCCTCTCCTTTCCTTACCTTCAGCACTGAGGAGTTTCCGGTCCTGGTACAGATCGGTGAGGAAAAGGCTATTGACAAGAGTGGATTTCCCCAGGCCAGACTCTCCTGATGGGGGGAAAGGATAGAAGATAAGAGCTAGAGCCAAGAGGCAACCCCACTAGAACAAGCTGTGGAGGGAGCTGCTTTCTTATCTAATTGGGAACAAACAACTGTAGCATTTTAGAGCTGGAAGGGAGTGGAGAAAACAGCTTGTCCAGCCTTCTAATTTGAATGAGGCCCAGCGAGGGTAAGAGATTACCCAAGGTCACACAGAAAAAGGCAAATATTGGAAAGCTGTTGATCAAGTGTTCTTTGTACCACTTCAATGTCCCCCACCCGCCACATACACACTTTTGGCCACCCACGGCTCTTGGTTATTTGCCAAAAAGACACAGCCACTGGCTGCTTTTTCCTTCCTTACCCATACCCCTTCCCCACATATATACCATCCCTACCTGCAACACCCACTACCCAGTCCAGCTCTTCCCCTCCTCTACCTGCCACCATGAGGGTAAAGTCAAAGCCCTTCTTCACAGACTTCCGGTGAACTTGATTGGGTAGGGTCGCAAAGCCCACATACTCCTTGTCATCCTAATGGACAGGAAGGCAGAGTGCATCAGAGCAAGAGGCAGGAGGGGCCCCAGGACCCAACACCAGCCTTCTCCCTCCCTCCTAGGTCTCTGTCCCCGGCCCTAGAGGAGCACTGTCAGACTCCTTCGAGGGCCCATCCAGGGCTACCGGCTAGCCTTCTGCCCCTGCTAACAGTTTCCAGTGCACGTGAGGGTCAATGCCACAGAGCTAGGGCTGACACAAGACAGAGAGGCCCCAGGTCAACATGCATGCATGCGTGTGCACACACCTATACACACACCCGTGCCCATACACGCACATACACTCGGGATCTCTCTGCTCCCTCCCTGGGTCTTCCTGCACCAGCCCACCGAAGGCCAAGGGCTGGAGGTTCTACCTCAGAGGAGTCATAGGGATCAAGCTTGCCCCAGGGGCTGCGGGGCCGGGCTGAGGGGCTGAGAGGGGCAGAGGCAGAGAAGCACTGCTGGCTGTCAGAGGCATGGGGCCACGAGGGGGGTCTGAACTCCAGGTCATCCTGGTAGAGGTCCGGGGCCTGGGGCCTTGGCTCCAGGACTTGGGGCTTGGACCCCCAGGTCTTGGCCTCTGGTTGGTGGCAGCTCTCGCTTCCTGGGAAATCCTTCACGAACTTGTTCAGTTCTGTGTCATCGGTGTCCTCCAGGAAGCGCTTGATCTGGGGGGGGTGGGGGTAGGTGGCACGAAGGGGAGAATGAAGGAGGAAGACAGGAGAAGGTAAGAGGGAGAGAGAGGAAAGCGCTTGCAGTTAGAAGGGAAAGAAACTGCACTAGCAGCCAAGCCAGAGGAAGTGCTCCCCATCCCTCCCCCACCTGCTCCTGGGCCTCCCAGTGGAGACATCAGGAGAGACCCCAGGATCCAGGAGCAGCCCTGGGCAGCCCCCAAAGTCCTTTCAACTGCTGTTGGGGTCTGAGTAGCTCCAGTCCTGATGCTCCCTCTCAACAGGGTCCTCACCGCCCTGCCCTTCCTGGGGGTCTGGCCAAGACATGGTCCAGGGGCTGCCCTAAAGGCCAGGAAGCCAGACTGAAGAAGGGGGAGCAATGGAGGCGTTAGAGCTGAGAGGAGGATGTGGTTCAGGATTCAAGGAGAGTACAGTCAGTCAGAATGGGGGACGGGGAGTAGGGTGGGGTGAAGGGAGCTGCCTGCGCAGGTAAATCAAGGGCCAGCAGGGGCTCTGTGGCAGCCGTCACTGCAGGCCAGTGAGCTCTAGCACCGAGGCGCAGACTCCACTGGGGGTGCCCACTTCCCAGGGCTCATTGCAAAGAGCTCAGCACAGCTGATCTGACCCCCCCCCCCCCGCATCCAGACATCGTACCACATTGGAACCTGTGCCGAGGCCAGAGGACAGAAAGGTAAACCTGCCAGTGGATGCTAAGCGTGGGATGGAAGTGAGCTGGGAGAAACCCAATGAGGGAAGGTATGAGGATGCTAGACTGCTGACAGCCCCTAACTGGGAGGGACATGCAGGAGGAAACACCTGTTGATTGTCTCTTGCCCCCTCTACCTGGGGTAAGCTTCAGCCAGCAGTGTAGGAGGGGATCTGGCCTGAGCCGTGAACCACAGGGGAGGGTAGGCAAAGAGTGGCCAACTCCTCTGTAGAGACCTGTCCACCCCCATCTCCAACTTGGAAGAGAGGTCACTTCCCTCCACCCATGCCAGCCCCTCTAGACCCAAAAACTTCCTCTCTCCTTTGGGAGCCAGCCCCCTTTGTGGAGTGCCTGGCAGTGCTGGGATCAGCTCTGCCTCACAATACCCACATGCCCCCTCCAGACAATGGACAAGGGCCGGCTTCAGCGGCTGACTCACTCTCTGGGTTTTGGCCAAGCCAGTGGGGGCTATCCCAGACCACTATGGAGTCCCAGCCAGGGTGCGGGGAGACAAGATGGCCACAATCTTCTGCAAGTCCCCAGAGCAAGAATTGAGGGAGGCAGACATACACATTGCCAGGTTTATGCCGGAGGGAAGGGACTGAGATAGAGAGGATGCAGGGAAAAGTCCCCTAAGAATTACCTTCAGGCTGTCGCCTCTCACGTCCCCACACCTGCCTGTAGCTATAGTCTCCAGGGCCCCCCTGGACAGAGGGAAGGAAAGAGGCCCTTTAGCCTGGAACTGGAACCAGCATGTGGGGGCTTAGTGAACAAGAGAGGCTGTCCTGAAGCAAGCCTAACAGGCTTTTCTCACCCATAATATTTGTGGGATCCCAGTGGAGTAACTGTCCATCCTAGTTTGTTTGCTGTCCTGGCATAGTGATTAATTGTGCCCCTTTTCACACAAAGTGTCCCAGGTTGGAGAATTCATTATATGGCAACAGAGAAGGGACGGGGCTGTGGGGGGTGGGGGAGATGGGGTGCAGCAGGTCTTATTTTCTGGTAGCTAGAGTCTGGGGAATTCCAGAAAATCCTGCCTTTCTGCATAACCCCACAGTGACCCAGCACTTGGTCCTGGTGAAATATGACTATGCTCCACCAGGTTTCTGCAAGGACACTGAGCAGAGGGGCAGCAGTTAAGGGAGAAAGGAAGACACTGATGGGGACCCCTAACATCGCCAGTCTTCCAATAGTCACCAGGAACCCACCATTCCTGGGTTCCCTGCCAGTCTTGGCTGCTCATCAGGGAGGGCCCCACAGAGGCTGTAGACAAGGAGTTAGGACACTAGGGTGTTCACCTCCTACTAGGGTTGCCGTCCCCCAATCCCACCTCTCACAGTGACCAGATCATTTTTTGACTTAAAGCCCCAATCCCCATCAAGGCAGGAGGGAGAGAGGTCAGGTCCCCCCCACCTCCCAGAGAAGCACCTTACCCCAGCTTCAGTCCTGTCCTCAGGGACAGAATTGCTTTGCCATCCCAGTGAATGGTCCATGTCCCAGGCTTCGATTCAGCAAGCTCTAGGTCTAATTTTATCTCCCAGGCAAAGTTCCTCACACACAGAAACAGCCTGATCCTGATGCTCTTGTTGTAATCCAGCTTCCTGGCTTGCTCCTTTCCCTTTCTCTTTGACCCCCCTGTCTGTGTCAGGGGCCAAAAAAGCCTGTGGAATGTTGTTCCCCACCCCCTCCTCCTCCCTTTCCCTTGGCTCCCACCCTCCAAGGACAGCTCAGCTGCAGCAGGATCACTCTGTTTCTCTGCAGTCCCCTCCTCCTCTGATTGGCTGTCCCATGACGCCTGCCCGCTGCCTACCCCGGTGGGCACAGCACCAGCCTCCCAAGTCTGTCTGCAGCACAGGCTCTTGATCAACCTGGCCTCTCCTATTAACCCCCAAGGACCCCGAGGCCTGCCAGAGGGTCGTGAGCTGTCCCCAAGGTGATCTGGCCCATTGGTACATGGGGACAGCCACCCAGGAGACTCCACTCCTAAAGGACTCCAATTTCTTTCACCTTAACTTTAAGCAGTGCTGAAGTAGGGTGGGAGGTCTTATAATCCTCTGGAAATATGTTCTCATGGGAACAGCCCTGCTTTTCTGCCCAAGTGTCCCTTTGTGTTTTCCCAGCAGGGAACCCCACTGTCTTGGGAAATCTGCCCCTAGATTTCCCTGCAGAATCCTAGCCACAGGGGACTCCTCCCACCCAAGGATACCTGACCTCTGACTCACGGGGACCTATATCACTTCCATCACCCCACTGCTCCCAGAGAGTCAGTGGAGGAGCTGCTAGCACTTGGTCTTGGAGGGGCATGGGTTCTGGCCCAAGGGAGGCTGGCATCCCAGAGGCTTCAGAAGGGCCAGTTAGGTGGGAGACAGACGGAGGGGCCTGGCTGGGAGTGTGCACATGGAGTCAGAAGACCAGCGTTTCTGGTTTGGCCAGAAACACCCTCTGTGATTTTGAATATTATCTTAATTTCAGGGCCTTAATGTCCAATTGTGAATGGCCCTGTCTTGCCTCCCAGGAAGGCCGGGAGAGATACCTCAAGCTTTTGAACCTGAGGAGAGAAGGTGCATTTCAAGTCTCAGGATAATTATTAATGTTGGCCTGTCATTCTTTTCCCATGCAAACTGAAACCCCGTTGGGTTCCTGGGCTGGAGAGCACTCCCCCACTGTACCCAGTGACCTCCAAAGTAGCTGGGACACTGATCTCCTTTCAGAGAGAGACCCCTTACAGAGGAGTCTGGCTTGACATGAACCAGTCAGCCTAAGAACTGGGCCTAAAGGGCCTACAGCTGATGACTCTGGTGGTGGTGGGGTGTCTTTTAATTAGAGAAGAACAGGATGGCTTCAGCTCAACTGAGACCTCAGCTGAACTGAACTTAGTGTATGGCAGGAAAAGCCCCTCTTGGTCCCTGCTGGGCTTGGCATTAGGGACAGTCCATGCTCCCCAGGCTTCCACCACTGGAACAATCACTGTGTCCGTACCCATGTGGGGAGAAGTGGAGCAGGGATAAAGACAAGCACCACTTGGCCTCTCCCAGGAAACCCCTTCTGGGGAAGGTCACAAGGTCACCAAGACTTCCTAGCCAAGCCTTGGGCCTCAGCCTGGACAGAGCCTGAAAGACAAAAGCTCAAAATGTTGGCCTTTCCAGACCTGGAAGCCTCTGATTCCAGTGGGCCCAGGGAGTTCCTTTCTGGAGACTGCCCACAGCCAACATCCTGCCGCACAGGCTGATCATGGATCTCCTCCTTCTGTAAACAGCCTGTGCCTCCCAAGGCGAGGGCAAAGGCTGGGGGGGCTTCCAAACTGGGAGAAGAGGCTGGCATGAGGGCTAGAAACCCTGACTCCCCTCATAATGTGTCTGTGGCAGGCTCTGGCAAGGATGGCAGCAGAAAAGCTGACCCCCTTACAGTCAGACATCAAAGCTTCCCACCTAGGGGTCCCAGGAGGCAGGGGGGGGTGTGACTATTTCTCCCCCAGACAGGTGGCGGGAATGAGCTCCCTCAACCCCCACTGCTGCAGAGGGACCTGGTTTGGGAGTGGGGGAGTGTACAATGCAGCAGGAGGAAGCTTTCCCATGGTTCCTGTCTCAGAGGCAGAGGGACAGAGCTGATCCCATGGGTAGGATGGTGGGCTAGGCTTCACTCTCTCAGGGGTCCCCGGAGCAGAGGATGCAGTGGGAAGAGCCTGGGAGCTGCTCCGTGCCAGGCTGCAGGAAGGAGGGCCCAAGCGTCTCACCATCCCTCCTGGGGAGGCAGGCAGTGTTTGTAGGCCTCCTCTGTGTATTTCCCAAAGGAAGTTGGTACTGGCCCCTGAGCCCAGGGCAGGTGGGTGAGGAGGGGTCACCCAGGTAATAGCTGACCCAGGCAAGGGCGGGGGGCCCTCAGCTCCGCCTGTCGCTGACGCGCCTTCCCCAGCCCAACATGCGCGTCTCTGGTGGCGGGCCCCCACCTCCACCTCCGCTCAGCACCGACCCACCCCTCGGTCCAAGAACACCGGCAGCACCCCGGGACTCGGGGCCCGCTCCGTCGCCGCTCGAATCAGAGGGAGAAACTTGGAAGCCGCGACGCAGCGCCGTCCACCAGCATTGCCCGCCAGTGCCCGCAGCCGGAGACAGCGCCTCCCGCCCCGCACAGCCGGGCTGCTGCGCCGCGGGTCCCCGCGGAGCCGCCGGGAGCAGAGGGCCCTGCGCACCCCGGCCCTGCCCCGCGCCCGTGCGCCTTACCATGGCTGCAGCCCGGGCCGGGCCAGCTCCGCTTGGACAGCGTCCGAGGGACCCGCGGCCGAAGCTGCGAGCCGACCTCGCTGGACCGCCGGCCCCCGCCCGCCGCCCAGAGTGCGGACCGGCCGGGGGCGGGGCCTGGCGGCGAGGGCTGGGCCAGCCAGCCCTGGGGCGGGGCCTGCCCTCAGAGATCGCGGGCGCCTGCCGGGGTGCCCGCGGCTGGCTGCGGGCGGCGGGCGGCGGGCGGCGCATGCGGTGGGCCTTGCAGCCCGAGACTCCGGAGAGGAGCTTAGGACAGCGCTGCACTGGTCACCTGGCTCTTCCTTACTCAGCCCCTAAGAGTGGCCTCTTCAGGCAGCACATCACAGTGGGGGCTTGAGCAAATCCCCAAAGAAAAAGGAAGGGCCCACCTGGCTCCCCAGGAGGAGATGTTTTTGGAAGGAGAGGGGTTTTGCCCCACGAGTTGGGAGAGAAACCATTAGTTACCGAAGGTTTGCAGGAAATGAACCCGACTGACGCCCAAGTTATCGATTGTCCCTACACACTCCACATCTCCTAAGGTAGAATGTCGGACATTCTCTACCTCTACCCAAACTATGAAGACTAGACGAGAGGCTCCCTTCCTGCAGGACCCTAGATTAAAGATTAAAGAGGGTTTGCTGCATAAATTTTCCAGGGATCATCTGCTGGAAGGATGGAAGGGAAGAGGCCTAGCGGCTTTTATGGGGCAGTAGAGCCTTGTCTGAGGCTGAGGAAAGTGGGAGGGCCTCAGGAGAGGCCAGCCCAGGCCTGAGCCAGTTCTACGCTGGGCAAGCAGGTGAGATGCTGTGGGGAAAGATGCCCCAGCAGCTTTAGAGGCATTAGAGGCTCAGAAGGGTCATAGCAGCAAGGGAGAAGTAGATGCTTAGAGGGTGGGGAGTTGGTAGGGATTTCCTGAGCTAATACAGGTCTAAGCTGGTCAGCTTCTGTGGAAGTTTCCAGAAGCATGCCTCTCCCTGATTCCCAAGAGCCTTCCCCAGGGCAGGCTGACTGGCCCGAATACACTTTAGACAAAACTGAGGCCCACGTACAGCATGGCTCTCTCTCTCTTGGTAGAAGTGCCAGAGCCTGCCTACCCTATTTCTGTCTGATCTGTCACCAGTGGTCATGGTTGGGACCAAGTTAGAACTTAGCAGAGAGAGGGAAAGGGCCTAGGTATGCAGATGAGAACCAGCTCAGAAAACAAGGCATGGCTATTGGAGATGTTATTGGATCTTTGGCATTGGTGGACTGAAAGATGGAAGGGGGAGTGCCATTGCTTAAAGAAATCAGGGATATTCATAAACTAGCAAGTTGAGGAGAAACCTTCCTAGGTGGGTGACCTTGGGCAACTCACTTTACCTCTCTGGACCTCATTTTCCACACCAGAAAATGAGAGGATTAAATTAGGATAAGGGCCAGCAGCTTGGCTCAGATAAGAAGGAACCTCTGAAGGTATAGAGAGGTTCCTAGAAAAGGCCTGCACTAGATCAAGAGATCTGAAGGAAAACAAAGACATGAAAGAGTTTCTTTAGAGAAAAACCAATGGCTATTGGAATGCTGCAGAAGTAGCAGCAGCTGCTGCCATCAGACCCGAACATCAAACTCTAGCTACACAAAGCCCCACTATTGGGAACTAGCTGTAGGCCACTAGTACTCATGTATGCTCGCATAAGACTTCCACTGGCATTCTGTACAGCCTGGACTAGGGGTGCTGGGCCGGGGGGGAAAGCCCATGACAAGGAAGACAGGCTCCATCACAAAGCCTTGTTTTCTACAATTGTAAGTTCCCTCCTCCCACCGCCCCAGTCCCTGGCTGCAGTCCAAGTGTAGACACAGACACATCTCAGAAAGCAGCTCAGCTAACTCATCCTCAGCTGCGGCTGGAATCCCAGCTCTGCGCTGGCACCTGCTGCCCAGGCCCCAGCGAGCTCTGTGTGTCCTGAGGCACGTTGGTGCCCAAGCTTGTTTAAGGGAAGTGAGCCCCTAGGAGAGGCCTGGGACTGTGGGACTCATCTTTAAGCCAAGACTCTAAGGAGCTTGATGCTCACAGTGCCTTTGTAATCGCTGTATCCGATGCCCGACAGGAAGCATGCTAAAAGCTAAAGACAGACTTTGAGCCATTCCATCAGACTTTGAGCCATTCCATAAACCTCAAGTGCTAACCCTGCCGCATTCTGGGTTTCTGAGAGAACTTGGCCTAGGCTTAGGACCCCATGCCAGCTTTAGTGATTATCTTACTGCTTGAATGTCCCTTCCCCTCCCTAGGCCTCCGTTTCTCCCACTGAAAGCTAGGACCGGACTCCCCACAACTCCAGTGCTCGTGTTCTGGGGTTGGTACGGTAGAGTGTGACAGCCAGGCGGAAGTGAGGCCGAGATGCAGCAGCCCTTGTATGGGTCACTGACCACTGAGTGCTCCTCCCCACCTCCAGTTAGCACGTGGCCGCCCGACATTACTTCAGTGCCCCTCAGCTCCTGGAGCTCTGGCTCTTCCTTAAGATTCAGCATCCCACCAAGAATTGACATCTTTGACTAGAGTATCATTTCCCAGGCACCGCTGGAGTCGGAGTATGCGGGCCAAGGCTCTGGGGAGTGGACACTTTGTTTGGCACAAAGCCTGAATCTCCTGAGAAACTCAGATCAGCATACACCTCCAGCCTGCTAGCCAGGCCTCCCTCTGTTTAGATCAGGCCAATGTGGTCTGTATAAAAAATCTCCTGGCCCCTGCCATTGGACCTTTCCTGCCTACCCGCAGGTGAAGGTTGTGGGGCACCAAACTAGACAAGGATGTTGCACGCGGACCAAACCAAGGCCCACGTTCAAAAACCAAGAATAAATAGTGATTACCACAGGAAATCAGGATCTCAGATCTGTATGACTAGCAAAGGCCACTCTTGCCTCTGGGTAGCAGAGTTTCTCTTAAGTGGTACAGGAACTGATTGTACTTCCCTTCCCCCAGAGGTGATGAGTCACTAATGATATAGTCAGAGGGCTCTAGTGGGACCAAAAGGGCTAGCACTGGGGTGTGTCTTTCAAGGAAATTTAGCTTGTCTGTCCAGAAAGATCTGTGGCAAGAAATCAAAATATCCCAAGCCCCTCCCCTGCCCCTATTGTTCCCCAGTGTCCCAGGATCCTGGGGCAGGCCTGAAATGTGGGTGACAAGGCCAGAGAGCACTATGTTTCCTGGCACCTGCTGTATGGCTATGGTGAGGAGCAGTTCTGGAGCCAGCAGAGTGCAAGAGGCACCCAGAGGGCCTTTCCAGCACCTTCTCTGCAGTAGGGCAGGGCACAGGAGCTGAGAGATGGGACTTACATATGCACTGGAGTGTGACCCCCCCCTTTAAGGGCCTCCACCTTACCTCCCAACTTGCTCTTAAATACCTCCCATGGCTAAAAACTCACTGACTCTACTGGCCTTCAATCTTTGGGCAGTAATTTAACAAAGGTCTTCATCATACAGTCAAAATTTGTGTCTACCTGGACTGCCCTCCAAGTGCCTCTGTGCTAGAAGCCTTGCTAATTCATTTCACTGGACTTTGTTTGGTTCTTCGATGTCCACGCCCTTTCAAGTGACCCATCTGTATACTTTCCTCTCCCAAACTAACCACAAGCCCCTCAAGGACAGGGAGTATATATTCGATTTTAACCTCTACTCATTTCAATTCAGTGAACATGTGATGTCATATCTTCCTGGATGACCAGGCCTCTGCCCCCAGGAGGTATCTGATCAATATGAATTGACTGAAAGGATTTATTGATTGGCTTTCCACTCCGATTTTTTGAGCACAGACAAGCCTTGAGGCTCTTGGGCTTCGCTGGCCCAGAATTTGCCCTTCATTCTGGCTGTTCACCAGCTTACTCACTTCCCAGCCTCACAGTTCACATGCAGAGACACAAATGTTAACCTCACTAAAGGCTTTCTCTTCATAATCTGTGATATCTGAAGGTACTGCTGAAATATTGAGAAGTGACTTTGCAGGAAGATGTGGCTATGGAAGAAGGGTTTCTACACCATGTATAAATCCCTAGGGAAGGATGCTCCCTAAAGTGCTCTCAATTTTGAGGAGTCAGCTCCGAGCCTCAGTTTCTCCACCCGTGAAATCAGGAGAAAAAATTCACCTCATGAGATTGTTGTAAAAATTCACTAAAGGAACATGCTTAAAAAGGTGTAGACACTAAAATGAGTGGTAGCTATTATCTCAGCTAATGAGAAAACTATCAACACCAAATCAGCAACCGTCAGCTGTCATAACATCAAATGCTTTCCCTCCAAAAAATGAGGAATGTGCATGTGTAATGGGTGTAGAGGGATGAGAGAAGAGCCTGAGTCTAAAGTGACATTGGAATGCCCATGCTGCCACCAACTGTAGAGTCAGCCTCCCCAGCTAAACAGCACTCCAATCTCTAGAAAGCATGTCTTGGTTTCAGACTTACTGAGCAGAATTCCCAAAAACAGCCGTTGTGGAGACTCCCGGAGCTAAATGATTTTGCCTGTGGTGGGCGTGCCTAGGAAGTGACTCTGGCCAGCCCTGTCCTCCCACCTTCAGTGCCAGAGCCTGAGCTTCTTCTCCCAGGAACTGCCTCACATTCTGTTCCGCTCCTCCAGGCGTTCCTTCAGCCCCCAAGGTGCAGCTGTCTCTTGCCTCTCCCCTCATGGCAGCTGGGCCAAAGGCAGCTGAGCAGAGGAGGGAAAGGGACACGGTTGTTTCTGTCACTCAGGATAACCTTCCTGTGGCTGAGCAGCTGTCAGGGTGACTTCTGTGTCACCAGTTTTCTTCCTCACCCAAGGATGCTCTCTCATCTACCCAGGCTAAGCTCCCTCATCTACCCAGGCCTACTATTTCTCCTCTTTCTTGAAAAACCCACCATCTCAAATACCACCAAGCTCTTCTGACAGTAAGATACGATGTCAGAGATGGGTTCCAGGCAGGGAACCAAGGAGCTTCTGGAAATACACCAGAGAGTCCAAAACAAAAGTGGCAGATTCTTCCCTATGTGGAATCATTCTGAGAACAACAACAAAAACCAAGGGATTCTGGCCTCAGTTCTGCCATCAAGCCCAAGGGAAGGGCATAGGATTTTCCTGCTCCCATTTCATAGGCAGAGGAACAATCTGCTCAGGTCTCACAGGGCAGGCAGGACATCACACCCCTATCATGTGCTTCTAGTGGCTCCTGCTGATGTACACTGCGCCTTAGCCTGTTCTAGGGTCACCATTTGCTCTAGTTTGCCCAGGACTGGGAGGGGTCCCAGGACACAGGATGCTAAGCCAGGAACATCCCAGGCAAACCCTGATGAGTTGGTCAACCTAGACTGTCCCCAAAATAGCAAGTGTGGGTCAGAGGTTATCAGCCTCTCATGCAGCTCTGGACTTCGCAGCCCATGGTAGCTGAAATGAACAAGGCATCACCTGACAGGAAAAGCAGCTGGGTGGCAGGGGTCAGGCTGTTATGAAAAGCCCCCCAATGTGCCCTGCCCCACTTTCAGCAGCTCTGCTCCATTCTTTCAATTCCCTCTCTTCTCAACTACAAGCCTCTATACAAAGCAAGAGAAAATGAGGGCAGTGGGAAAGATGGTTCAAGGGTTCCTTTCAGGCAGCTCCCCTCCTGGGACTCTGTTAACATTCCCAGGAATGCAGAGCAGCCCAGCATTTCTCCTAGACTCTGGGTTTTTTTGTGTTTTTTTTTTTTCTGTCGAGGAAGTCTACCTGAGCAAAACTTACTCAAGACTCAAGAGCCAAAGAGAGGCTGGGTCATAGCATCCCAGAGGCCAAATGACTTGTCACTTTAAAGACACCAAAGTTTGCCTTAGGTATCACTGAGATGGCCTCCCCTGGTTCCTGGCCTCTTTTCCAGAGTTGGTTTCTTGCATAATTGATAGACATAGAAGGGAGTAAACCACCTTGTCTGCTGACAGCCTGAAACGTCATTTTCAAGGGCAAGTAGGTTAGATGCCTTGAGGACAAGGACCTTGGGGCCAAGGCAGCCCCATCCATCAGGGGGGTTACAGCCCTTCCCATCAAGGGCTGCTTTATTCCAAGGAATTCCCCAGGGCTGTGTGAGAAGACAGCCCCAGCTGACCCAATAGGGGACCTTCCTGTTGAGCTTTTACTCGTTCAGATACCACAAACAAAACCATTAGGAATGCTTCCCTCAGTCCAGCATAACCTTCTCTGGGGAGATTCCAGCCCCTAATGTACCAATCCAAGGATGAGAAGCATCTGTAAGCTCTGCTCCTTGGACAAAAAGGCCTTGAGGAGCCACTTGGGAAGAGACTGACACTTAAGAGAGAAATGGTTGAATTGGGCTCTGGCCCCAGCTGTGGACCCAGAAGGGCTTGTGAAGCTCAACAACAAACATGCAACCGCCCCAAAGCCAGGAGCTGTGGCTGGCCACCAGAGAATGCCTGCCAAGAGTGGAATCTGGAACAGACTCTACAGTCAACCATTCCCAGATCAGAAGAACCAGAGGTCTTGGACATCCGCACCACAGATTCTCTCTTGTGGGATGGCCTGTGGGCCATGCAGCCTGGAGGACAGGATGGGGAAGGCCTAGCACTCTTACGCTTTTTGAGAAGTCCCTGGCCTTCTCCACGCCACCCCACTTCCAAAGAGCCAGAAAAGACCAGCAAGCCCAGTCTCTCCCCAGCTTCTGGGGAGCAGTCCTGCTGCTGAACAGGGCTAGAGAGCTGCAATTATCAAGACAGGATAAGAGCTATTTTGGGAAGGAGCCGTCCTGCTGCCAAGGCTTTTGACTTCCGAAACTAAAACAAGATGCACCAAGAAAGAGGGTGAAGGTTGGGGGGGGGGGAACAGGGAGGAACTTGCTCATCCCAAACTATCATATCCTGAATGAGGGAAAACACTAACCCGTTCCCAAAGGTATGTAAGTGCATCAAAGGAGTGAGTGAGAGGCTAGCTATTAAGATACCCTGGCTTTGAGAAGGAGGGTGTAACTTGACCCCCTGCCACACACACATCCCCTTGATGACGACTCCCTCTCTCCTAAGATCCTGCAAGAACCCGTATTCAGTCTGCTGCATTTATTTGGACATTTGAGCACAGACTATTTCATATTGTTGTTTAAATGTTTCCTGTCCATGTCTTATCTCCCCAACCAGACGGTAAGTTTCTCATGGCCAAAGAATGTGTGTACTCTGAGGTTTCAATGCTTCACCCGCACCACCTCCCCGCCGCCAAGCAGTGCCTAGCAGAGTGCTGGGCATCTGAATAAAGTTGTTTATGGAAGGAAGGGATAGAGGGAGGAAGGAAGGAAGAGAAGAAGGGAAGACGGAGAAAAGGATTTACAGTCTTGCATGGAGGTAATCTCTACAAGTAGCTGTTCCCACCCACAGTGAAGCTCAGGGAGTAGGGCTGAAGAGGAAGCCATGGAAGAAGGAGTGGCAACCACATTTCTGGCACCTTCCCTCCAGCTGTTTCATTATCTGAGCTCAGGCTATCCTGCCCCAACTCCCTTGTTTGTTTTCTGTCTGTTTCTATCTGTCATTAACTGTCCATCCTGGGCTAGCCCATGGATGGGACCCATTAGAAGCCATGCTAGGCTTTGGGTAAGGTAGAAATAGGGTGAGAGAAAAAATGGAGGCAAGAAAAGCTCAGACTATCTCATCAAACATGGGCCAAGAAGAACTAAAGTACTTAGAGGAACAATGCACTGTGAAATCAGGACACTCTTTGCCAAATTCAGGACACAGGGCTGCGGAGAGCAGAGTTTACCTTGTGCCTTTCAAAGTTGAGAACTCAAACAGTGTGTAACCCAGAAAAGTGTTCCCTTTCTGGAGTGCCCTAGGCTATAGCAAGGAGAGCCAAGTGGAGACTGATCCAATGTATGGCTTCCCAGACAGCCTTCACATGGAGAACTTGGCAGGATTTATCATCTCTCCAGGGCTGCAACTACCTCAAATAGCGCCTTCGTGCAAATCGCCCTCTGGGGAGATGCAGCTCTACAGGTGCACAGTGCGGTAAGGGGAATGCAGGCTGGATTCTAGCCCCCACTTGCCCTGTTAGGTGCCCTTGTGCAGTGAACAACTTGCTCAACCATAAGGAGCACTTCTGTCTCCCTCCATTCTTACTTCCGTGAGAGGTTAAGAGAGGGACTTGGATAAGGGGGAGCACAGGAAGAATGGAAGTAACTTTCCAGGGGTGTTCTTACCTCCTCATCTGTCATAATGGAGAAGTAGAAGTCGGGCATTCCCAGGGGGCAGCAAATGGAATTCAGAGAGTACCAACAGGAGGGGAAAAAGAGAATTTTACTAAAGATATTCAGTAGACTTGGGCATAACCTGGCCCAGCATCCTTCCAAGTGCAAGTGGCCCAAAGAGCAACAGCTAGCATTTACTGAGGGCTCACTGTTGCCAGGTACCACGCTGAGTACTGTAGCACCATGCTGTACATGTAGTAGCTTGGTCAGTCCTTATAAGGATCCTAAGAGGTTGCTACCTTTCTCATTAACAAGGAAGCTAACGACTGGAGAGAGAAAATAACTTACCCAAGGTCACCGTGAGAAAATAAAGACAGGGCTCAAACCCAATGCTATAACTTCAAAGTCCATTCTCTACTAACCTCAACTTTATAGAGCTTTGCCCCTCTGAGGGGCAGGGATGCCCTTCTCTGCTCTTTGCTGCCCATCACTCAGAGGGTTTGTGCTGGTTGGGACTGGATTGCATTCCCAGGGCTCTTCCCTCAACCCCCCAGGAACTTCCTCATCCAGAGCCCTGGCCTCCCTCATGCTCACAGACTAAAGCATATTTTGAGCTGTAACATTCAAAGTAGGAACTCCCTGCTACTAAGATTCACTAAATGAGGGTTGGTCCCTACCTTCCCTCCCACCAGAGAGGTCAAGGGAAAAAGTGGGAGGAGGGTGTCTGGGGACACTTCTCTTAAAGATTCTAGAGTTGGGGGCAGCTGGCTGGCTAAGTTGGTAGAGCATGTGACTCTTGGTCTCAGGGTGGTAAGTTTGAGTTCTATGTTGGGTGTAGAGATTACTTAATAATAAAATCTCAAAAAAAAAAAAAGGATTCTAGAGTTTGTTACAGGACCTACTGATGGCCTCAAGGCAGAGGCCTGACATCCCTGGAGACCCTGCTGGATAGCAGTCAATGCTCCCCAGGTCCAGCTATGGGGGCTTGAGGAGAGTTCTGAAGAACCAGAGAGAGACAAGAGGAGATCCATCAACCTGAATTAGTATGGAGTCAGCCCTGAGGAAGACTGTGAAATAGGTAGTTTGTCTTGGTGACTTGTTTTTTGTTTTTTTTTTAAATCACATGAGAGGCAAGTCCAGCTCAACTGAAAGGCAATGGGCTTAAATTGTTTTCCATTCCAAAAGTGACTACTTCCCACTGAAAGGAGGCTCCTGAAAACAAAAAGGTTCCAAGTCCCAAAGGAATGACTCTAACAGTGGAATTATAGACAAGGTAAGGATTTCCTCTGCTCCTTCAAGTCAAACCCTGATCCTGACAGACTTAGCTCTATAGATACACAGAGATCACCCTCCCACCTGTCCTCCTGCCTCCCAGACCCCACAATGGATCCATAGGAGGGAAAAGCACAGACCTTTTAGCCACCAGATGACACGAGGGTACATTTCCTTAGAGACATCTGAAAGTAACAGAGATTGTTGCTTTTTTTCACCCTGTGGGATGTACATCCCTCCCCCACTACTTAACATCTCCCTTTCTAGTTCCACATTTCCCCCTGAAAAGATGCCCTCAGTCCTTGATCCTCTCCATGGAGCCCCTGAAGACTAAGACTAATTTCCCCACTCCCTTTTCTCCACCCTCTTTGTGCTGCTATTAATGCCTTTTCCCTCTTGGAAGTCTAGGTCCTAATGTATCTATGCCCCACCTTCTCCATTTTGTTGTCAAAATATTTACCTGAGAAACTTATTTTCTTTACTAGTCCTTACCAGCCCTCACCCCAGCTCAGTTCTTCATCTCCATTCTTGGGACGTACTTCCCACCTTGCAAACCACTCTCTACTACCTTCCATTGAAAGGTTAAGCAGCCTTGCCTGGAAGAGTCAATGCCTGATGCCAGCCCAAGCATCATCACCGATGTCATTAGCTTGGAGCTCAGAGAAGCTGGAGGGGAAGGAATGGAGCAATGGACTCACGGGTGGGACTAGCTTTAGCACTGGCAGGAGGGCAGCTCTGAGGCCCAGAATGAAGAAGGGGCTTTTCCTGCCCACCCCAATGTCCCACCTCACTACTTTGGGACTGCACCTGGGCAGACTGCTTCTTCACATACCCAAGAAGAAAGCACTAAACCTTTGAATGGGTTGTTTGCAGGTACACTTGAAGGCCTGTGGCACATCACTCAACAGTGCCTGGTTTAGAGACTCCTTTGGTAATGAGAGTGGTGGCGGTGTTGCTGGTGCTGGTGGTGGTGATGGACTTGCTTTCTCTCTCTGGAATATCATTTCCTCACAGAAAGGACTTGAGTCCATTTCAAAAAAGGACAATAAAGGATCTGGGGGAGGAGGGGACTTAGAATCAAAATCAGGTGTTGTTGGCCGGCTTTGGGGTGTTTCAACTTCAGGATTGAGTAAGGTCCACCATGAGGAATCCGGCCCATACCTAGGTAAGGACCGAGGGGGTAAGGGCCGAGGGGTCAGTTCCAGTTCTGCATGGACAGAGGGCTTTTGGGATAGTCCTGGGGACATGTAGACACTTTCTGAAGGCCTTTGGGTGTGCTGCTTATAGCTGAGCTCTGGAGTGACAAACGTAGGTTTGGGGGGGCTCTCAGACACTGCTCGAGATGTCACCCGGGGTGCTGGGTGTAGTAACTGTCTCCCTGGGGAGATGGTTACCCTGCGGCCAACCTCGCTGTCTCCTCGGGTTGAGGGCCTCAGGTTGGACTCTACTTCTGTTGATATTAAGATCTTCGGGGAGGGCTTGATGTCAGCATAGGCAGAATGCTTGCGGACGGACTCGGGATCTGGACGTACAGAAACTCGGTGTCCACTATCCAAATCCTTAAGGACAGAGAGTCTGAGGGACGATTCCACATTCATATTCTTATGCAAAGCCTTGGGTTCTGTACAGATTGAGCTGGGACGATTCATTTCACACTCCTGGCCAAAGATCCTTCTCTGGGCTGTCCGAGAGTCTGCACTGACACGGCCACTGCTATGTTCTGGGCTACAGGGTCTCCTTGGAGATCTGATCTCCGTAGCCATCAAACCCTTTCGGATGGGCTCAGTTTGTACTGCTTCATCCTTTGGGCAAACTAAAGTCCTACGGGGACTTCTGACCCCTTGTGGGTACTGGACCTTGGAGGGTGGGTCATCTCCTTGTAAGATTTGTAAGTTATCCTTCTGGTCCACAAAACTCAACCGGCGAGAGGATTTGGCATTTGGGATTAATGAGTATCGATTACTCATGTCACGTCCTGGCTTGCTCTCAACCCCTCTTCGTGTTGATTCTTCTCTGGATGGACTAACATTGCGCTGCATCTGGACAGCATGGGAAGCTATCTGACTTTGCTGGCTCTTTCGATGAGGAGAGGGATGGCGGTATGTTTCTGATTTTGATTGAGTCTCACTTCCTCGAGGGATGGGTGTTCCAGCAAGGCCAGGCCCTGATTGGGGGGAGCTGGATCGAGGATAGTCTGATGTTGAATAGGGAGTGGTGAGATGCCCAGCTTCTGATCTTCGATGTGGTGAAGGGCTCATTTGGACCGAAGCATGTCGTGAGCTCGAGGCAAGAATGTACCCTTGTTCCCGCTGAGGAGTTGTGTTGGTATCCTCAGACCCTTTTGGTGCTGAAACTGCTACCTTGGACCCAGCTTTACTGGTCTTGACCATCCGATACATAGAGCTCCTCTGGGCAGATCCCATATTTTACTGGCTGGCTTATACTGAGGGTCTTAATGGAGTCTGGAAATTTCCCCTCAGGTTTAAACGCTGCTGTTCTTGCACTCCCACAAAAGTGGCTGTTATTCTAAGAGTGTCTCAAATTGTCTCCTTAGCTACCTGCCTGGTGATGTCATAAAGGAAGGAGCTTCTTACTAAACATCCTGGCATACAGCCACAATTTTTTTTAAGTAGACTCCATGCCCAGTGTGGGGTTAGAAATCATGACCTTGAGATCAAGAGTTGCATAGTCTACTGACTGAGCCAACCAGATGCCACTTCAGAAACAATTCTTCAGAGAATCTCAAGCAGTAACTGCAAGGAAACTGAGGACTTACCTTTGGAGTTGACACCACCAAAACTTTGGCCAAGTTCTTAGCAAAACCAGATTTTCGTAGTACACATAGAAGGCTCCAGATTCTCCCTTACTATTCCCAGGTTCTAGGAATTCCAAGATGGAATTCCATCCAGAGAAGTCAACCTGATTATCCTACTAAGGCAAGGCTGCTTAACTCAATCACTCTGTGTTAGTCCCAGTTTTAGTAAGACGCAAGTATAGAGTTGTCCCAATTTAGTTTAGAACTGCACTGTATAGAAGTAAACAAAAAATAGAGCTCCAGCCTTTTCTAGGTTTCAGAGGTGGTTTGGTTGACCCTGAGGTTAAAATCCAGATTGCACAAATCATAAATTCTCATAGTCTTGGCCCAGGAGTGAGCAGAGGATTATAGGAAGGATTTGAAGTTAGTCATTGGCTTCAATCATAAAAGACTCGTTGTACACCTTAGACAAGTTACTTGACCTTGCTGAACTTTGGTTTCTTCATCTGGAAATCAATGTCTGGAAGATGTCATATAACAAATATTAGTGTCCTTTCTCACAATCCTCTCCCCTCAGCTATCCTGATTAGATGGACTCTGGTTCTTTCTTGATTTGAAGATTGCCTTTGCATCTTGGACGATCATTTTGGATCAGAGACATGATCATCTTTCTTTACCTTTCAGAGTCTCCTCTCCACCATATCCACATCCCACTTTGAAGGATCATCATGGTTATATGATGGTCAGATTAATTGTTTCTGGATCCTTAAATTCACCTTGATTAAAGACAAAGTTGAAACCAAAACCAAACATGTTTTTAGGTAACAGGAATCTCAACAGACTGAGAAACCTTGAGCTACTGACACAAGTCTTTAGAATATAAAACACTTGGCTAATTATATCTTGTTTTACAGAAAAAGATAAAAGTAGAAGAATATTTACAAGTTAGATATCTGAAAATACTAAGGGTAAGCCAGGTTGAAGTGAAGATGTTTCCTATTTATACTTATTTGGTATCTTAATATCAAATTGATATCAAATTAATACTGGCTGACTTGAACAAAGCTTTCCTATGAGATTCTACTTTCTTCCTTTTTTTTTTTTTTAGGGGGGGCAGGGAGGGGTAGAGGGAGAGAGAGAACTGTAAGCAGACCCATTCCCAGTGTGGCCATTGGGGGCGCTCAATCTCACAACCCTGAGATCCTGACCAGATCCCAAATCAAGAGTCAAGATGCTTAACCCAGTGAGCCACCCAGGCATCCCTGAAGTTCTACTTTCAATACAATGACTTTTTTTTTTTTACAATGACTTATTGATATATAACCTTTAACCATGAGACTATAGTACTTATTTGTCTGGGAAGATTATACTTCTCTTTATAAATTTATTGAGAGAGCAATTTTGAATTTCCCTATCATCATGAAACATTAAGTCTGCTCTCACTTTTTCTGATCTTATTAAAATCAACTCAGTTGTTTGATTGTTTATATTCTCTTAATATTGGGGAAATATATACATTTTCCTGTCAGCATAATTTCAGTATAAGTAAACACAAAAGATTTTTGCAGAAATGTTGCAAAACACACACAGAAACTTGATTATTTTCCTCATCATAAATAGTCTAACTTGAATCAGTCTGTACCTGAGTCACAGGTGGGTTCTTTGCGGCTGATCCTCCCTTTTCTTACTGACAGGAGTATGGTGAAAATAAAATGTGATGACAGGTGTAAAAGCAATATTAAACTGTTTTATTTTTTTTAATGGAAGGCATATAGTGAGGGGCAGGATTGCCAGGGATGGCTACTTAGTTGATGGGCTCTGTGGTAGCCTGTCTTCAGATGGCCCCCAATGACTCTCACCTCCTAGTAGTCATGCCTTTGTGTAGTCCCCTCTCACTCTGATTCAGGGTTTACCCTCTGTGACCAATAGAATATAACAAAAATGATAGTCTTTGACTTCTTTTTTTTTTAAGATTTATTTATTTAGGGGTACCTGAGTGGCTTTGTCAGTTGAGCAACCAACGCTTGGTTTTGGTTCAGTTCATGATCTCGTGGTCCTGGAATGGAGCCCCACAATGACTCCTCACTCAGCAGGGATTCTGCTTGAGGCTTCTCTATCCCCCTCTCCCATCTCCATTCTGCACACCCTCCCCTGCCCCGGTCAACTCACACTCTTCTCTCTCTCTCATAAATAAATCTTTATTTGAGAGAGAGAGAGCACAAGCCCGAGGGGCAGAGGGAGAGGGAGAGAGAATCCCAAGCAGACTCTGCGCTGAGTGCAGAGTACAACACAGGGCTCGATCTCAAGACCCCAAGATCATGACCTGAGCTGAAACTGAGTCAGACACTTAACAGACTATGCCACCCAGGTGCCCCAATGGTATGTAACTTCTGAAGCTAGATCATAATGATATAGCACCTCTTACCTTGGTCTCTTGGATTGCTCAACCAGGAAAACTAGCTACCATGTGGTAAAGACACTCAATGGGAGACCCAGGTAAAAAGGAACTGAGCTCCCTAGTCAACAGCCAAGGCCAATTTGCCAGTTATGTAAGCCAAATTGGAAATGCATCAAACTGTAACCTCAGGAGAGACCCTGAGCCACAACTGCCCAGTGGAGCTACTTCTAAATTCCTGACATACAAAAACTATTAGAGAAAATAAATGGTTATTTCTGGTATCAAGCCTTGAGTTGGGTGTGTGTGTGGGGGGGGGGGGTCTCTGCTCAGCAGGGAGTCTGCTTTCCCCTCTGCCCCTCCCCCTGCTCATCTTGGGCTTTCCCTCTATCGTTCCTTCTCAAATAAATAAAATGGTTATTGCTATCTTAAGTCATTAAGTTTTGGGGTGACTTCTTATGTAGCAATAGGTTATGTAGAATCAATTTCTCTAGTGTTGACTCTCATTAACCAAGCACAGAGCCCAATATGTAAACCAGAATAACAACTTACTAACACACTTTGAGACATACAACTGTTGAGTGGAATGGAAAGCCAGGTCATTTTCTCCCTGTAGACAGACCAACTTCAAGAGGAAGAAGTTGGTTGGTGAACACAGAATTGGATCAAGAAGTTAGTATGATGGTTGACGAGAGGGCAACACCTGTTACACAGCACTAGACATCCATAGTGGACCGCCCATATACCCACCCACAATGCTTTAGCTAAGAATCCATCCCTAAAGTCTGGCTCCTAAAACTTCATTTTCTTATGCTTTACACTAACCATTCATTTTTTTAGGCAGTTTTTCTTCAAGTGAATCCTAACAAAATTGACTACATTTATGGATACTTAATTATGACATTATAGTCCTGCCTCCAACTATTTAAGTATTCCTAAACCCTTTCTATTCTCCAAACTGAAAATAGCTTTTTTAAAAAAAATCTTGTATTTATTTATTTATTTTTAAAGATTTTATTTATTTATTTGACAGAGACAGAGATCACAAGTAGGCAGAGAGGCAGGCAGAGAGAGAGAGGAGGAAGCAGGCTCCCTGCTGAGCAGAGAGCCCAATGTGGGGTTCGATCCCAGGACCCCAGGATCACAACCCGAACCAAAGGCAGAGGCTTTAACCTACAGAGCCACCCAGGCGCCCCCAAACTGAAAGTAGCTTAAAGAGAATTATAAAAAGTTGAAATCATCTGAAATGACCATTTTACTACTTTGATAAGCATCTTTCTAGATATGGATGCATTTGTCACATGTAGATATTCATACATTTCAAGGGGTCATAATGTACTTACTAGCATACTACTACTTGCATTAGTCAGTAACATGTCATGGGCACTCTTCTCTGTCAATAAATCTATATGACACAATTTCTAATTAGCCCGCTTATGGTTGTTCCATAATTCAAAAAAATTATTGGGGTAAAAAACAACATTTACCATCTTAACTATTCTGATGTGTATACATCACATTCACACTGTTCTGCAAACAAACAAAGAAAACCCACAAAAAACAACTTGGGTCACCTCCTCCTCAATAGCAAAGCACTATCACTTTGCTATTGCTCGATAAACCTTGCTTTGCTACCCACCACTCTGTCTGGTCTTCCTCTTCCTTCTTCAAAGTGGTGTGACCGAGAACCATAGGCACATAAAGAGAAAAAAAAATCCTGTAACAATCCCAGGGTCCTGGAATTGGGTCCTGCTTCAGGCTCCTTGCTCAGCAGGGAGGCTGCTTCTCCCTCTGCCTGCTGCTTCCCCTGCTTATGCTCTCTCTTAACAAATAAATAAATAAAGTCTTAATTTTAAAAAGTCATTGGGGTTTTGATAAGAGATTGCATTGGATCTATAGATTGCTTCAGGCTGTTTTAACATGTTAACAATATAACGTCTTCTGTTACATGAACATGGGATGTGTTTCCATTTATTTATGTCTTAATTTCTCTCAGCAATGTTTTGTGGTTTTCATGGCACAAGTGTTTCACCTCCTTGATTAATTCCTAAGTATTTTATTGTTTTTTTAAGGATTTTATTTATTTATTTGACAGACAGAGATCACAAGTAGGCAGAGAAGCAGAGAGAGAGAGAGGGAAGCAGGCTCCCCGCTGAGCAGAGAGCCTGATGTGGGACTCCATCCCAGGATGCCAAGACCGTAACCTGAGCCGAAGGCAGAGGCTTAACCCACTGAGCCACCCAGGTGCCCCTATTTTATTGTTTTTGATGCTACTGTAAATGGAATTGTTTTTGTAATTTCCCTTTCAGATTTTCCCTTGTTCATGTATGGAAATGCAATGGAATCTTGTGTATTGCCTTTGTAACCTGCCATTTTGCTGAATTCATTTACTAGCTCTTACAGTTTTTTGGTGAAATCTTTAGGGTTTCTACATAAGTTCATATCATCTGCAAACAGATACTGTCTTTACTTTGTCCTTTATAATTAAGATAACTTTATTTTTCTTGCCTAAATGCTCCGGCTAGAACTTCCAGTACTATTTAAATACAAGTGGTGAAAGCATGCATCCTCTCTAGTCTCTGATCTTGGAAGAAAAGCTTTCAGTCTTTCAATACCATTGAGTATGATATCAGCCATGTATTTTTCATATGTGGCTTTAATCATATTGAGATTGTTTCCTTTTACTCTTAGTTTGTTGAGTGTTTTTGTCACAAAAGGGTATTGATTTTGTCAGATGCTTTTTCTCCATCAAGTTAAAATGATGATGCTTTCTTTCCTCTTCATTCTATTGTGAGGCAGTATATCACATATTAAATTGTGGCATATCATAACTGTACATATGATTTCCATGCTTTCAGCCATCCTCAAGTTCCAGGAATAAATCCCACTTGGTTATGGTGTATAATCTTTTCAATATGCTGCTGAATTGTCTGCTTGTCTTTTGTTGAGGATTTTGTTGTTGTTGTTGAGGATTTTTTCACCAGTGTTGCTATGAGATACTAATCTATAGTTTTGTGCCTTTATCTGGCTTTGGCATCAGAGTAATGCTGGCTTCAGAATGAGTTAGAAAGTGTTTCTTCAATTTTTTGGAAAATTTTCAGAAGGATTTGTATTAGTTCCTCTTGAGATGTTTGGTAGAATTCACCAGTGGAGCCATCAGGTCTGGGGCTCTTCTTTCTTGGGAGATTTTTGATTATTGATTCAATCTCTTTACTAGTTATAGGTCTATTTGGATTTTCTCTTTCTTCATGATTAAGTCTTGCAGACATTGTGTTTCTAGGAATTTGTTCATCTCATCCAAGTTATCCAATTTGCTGGCATAAAATTGTTTACAGTACTCCCTTATAATCCTTTTTATTTCTGTAGAATCAGTGTAGAATCCCCACTTGAATTTTTTTTTAAAAGATTTGAGAGAGAGAGCTTACAGTAGGGAGGGCCAGAGGGAGAATCTCAAGCAGACTCTGCGCTAAGTGGAGCCCAGTGTGGGGCTCAATCTCACGACCCTGAGATCATGACCTGAGCTGAAACTAAGAATTTGGCACGTAATCGACTGTGCCACCCCACTTCATTTTCTGATTTTAGTAATTAGTAATTACTAAATTAGTAATTTAGAGTCTTCCCTTCTTTTCTAGTCCATCTAGCTACAGTATTTTCAATTTTGTTGATCTTTCTGAAGAATCAACTTTTGGTTTCATTGATTTCTACCTACTGTTTTTTTTTCTCTATTTCATTAATCTCTCCTCTAATCTTTATTATTTCCTTTCTTCTGCTAGCTTTGGGTTTAGTTTGTTCTATTTCTAGTTCTCTAAGGTATAATGTTAGGTTGTTGATTTGAGATCTTTCTTACTTTTTACTGTGTTTATATTTATAAATTTCCATGCTTTTGTTGCATCCATAAGTTTTAGTATGTTAAGTTTTTGTCTTCATCTCTAAGTACTTTCTAATTTCCTTATGATTTTTTTAATCACTTGGTTATTTTAAAGGTGTGTTATTTAGGAGCACCTGGGTGGCTCAGTTGGTTAAGCATCTGACTCTTGGTTTCAGCTTAGGTCATGACCTCAAGGGTCGTGGGATTGAGCCTGTGTCCGGCTACACATTCAGCGGCAATTCCGCTTAAAGATTCTTTCCCCCTCCCCTCACCCACATTCTCCTTCTAAAATAAATAATCTTTTTAAAAAATTAAGCTCCCTGGAGCACAACATCATCTTTCTTTAAAAAAAAAAAAAAAAAAAAGCATGGGGGTGCCCAGGTAGCTCAGTTGGTTAAGTGTCTGACTCTTGATTTCCACTCAGGTTGTAATCTTGGAGTTGTGCAATCAAGCCCAGTTTCAAGAGTTCTGTACTCAGCATGGAGACTGCTTCCCTCTCCCTCTACTCCTCCTCCCCTTCACTCACTCTCTCTCAAATAAATAAGTCAAAATCTTTTTTTTTTATTTTTTTAAAGATTTTATTTATTTGACAGAGAAAAATCACAAGTAGGCAAAATGGCAGGCAGAGAGAAATGGGGGGAGCAGGCTCCCTGCCGAGCAGAGAGCCCGATGTGGGGCTCGATCCCAGGACCCTGGGATCATGACCCAAGCTGAAGGCAGAGGCTTTAACCCACTGAGCCACCCAGGCGCCCCTCAAAATCTTTTTTTAAAAGTGTGTTATTTAACTTCCATGGTTTTATGAATTCTCCGGTTTTCCTTTTGTTATTAATTTCTAACTTCATCCTATTGTGGTCAGAGAAGTTACTCTGTATGATATCTATCTTTTAAAATCTAATGAGACATAAGTGGCCTATTTTTTAGGTTTTCCCTAAGAAGTATCTAGGTGTACTTGTGAAGAATACATATTCTATTGTTGCTGAGTAGAGTGTGCTGTAAATATAAGATCTAGTTGGTTTGTTGTGTTAACTCCTCTATTTTCTTATCCATCTTCTGTCTGGTTGGTCTATCCACTGTTGTGAGTGGGTTTTTGAAGTCTCCAATTGTTATTACAGAATTGTCTATTTCTCCCTTAAATTCTGTCCATTTTTGCTTCCTATATTTTAGTGGCTTTCATTAGGTACATGTACTTTCCCTATTGAACCTTTTATTAATATATAATGTCCTTGTTTCTTATAACCTTTTTCGAATTAAGTCTACTTTGTCTAATATTAATATAGCCACCCCTGTTCTTTTGTTGTATGATATTTCTTCTTCCATCCTTTCACTTTCAATCTGTTTGTGCCTTTGGATCTCAACTGAATCTCTTATAGACAGCATTTAGTTAGATTATGTATTTTTATCCATTCTACCAAACTTTGTCTTTTGGAAAGTTTGATTCATTTATGCTTAAACTAATTACTGAGAAGGAGGCCTTACTTCTGCCATTATGCTATTTGTTTTTTATATGCCTTTATAACTTTTTCGTCCCACATTTCCTGCATTACTGTCTCCTTTTGTGTTTAGTTGATTTTCTCTAGTGAAATGTTTAAATTCCTTTCTCATTTCCTTTTGTGTATATTCAATAGCTATTTTCTTTGTGGTAACTATGAGGATTACATTTTGTATCCTAAATTTGTAACACTCTAATTTGAATTTATGTCAGTTTAATTTCAATAACATTCAAAAACTTGGGGCACCTAGGTGGCTCAGTCAGTTAAGTGTCTGTCTGTCTGCCTTCAGCTCGGGTCATGATCCCAGGGTCCTGGGATTGAGCCCTGCACTGGGCTCCCTGCTTAGGGGGAGTCTGCTTCTCCCTCTGCCTCTCACTCTCTTTCTCTCAAATAAATAAATAAAATCCTTTTTAAAAATGTGAGCCAACATTTAACAATCTCTTATGTGTCTGGAACTGTTTACATATTTATTCTCTGCTTCCTCATAGTGAGGAAAAATGAAGGACTTCGTATACTCCAAAAACTCAGCACCAAACCCACAGAGCAGATGTGAGGATGGGGACTAGATTTATAAAGGACATATCATCATCAGTTTTAATCTAAAGTTAGCTCTTGATTCACTTCCAGCATCCTTATACTTTGCTTAGGGCACTCTTGAACTACAGTCTCAGGGAAAGCTACTACGTTTAAGTATACAAATACATTTGCTCCAGTATGATCTGGGACAGGTCATGGAATCCTGTACCATAACCAATGGATATGGTTGCTCCATAACCAATAAACATTATCTACCAGCATTATTATTGTTAATATTGGCCAGTATAACATAGTCACTGGCCAGCTAAAAGAGTCTACTGACATTGTAGACAAAAGATTACAAATCTTATCAGTGGGAGTTTACGTAAGACTCTGTGAGCCTAATGAACACTAACAGAGTATTCACAGCCTTAATGAATACTAACAGAGAATGCTGTAATATCACACCTCACTATTTATCATGCCATGTCTGCCATCAGTACTTATACTTTTATGTATGTTGGTTTTGTCTCACCAATTAAAGGTTTATGAGAGGAAGGATTATATATTACAAGTCCCTGTATCCTCCAAGTTTCTTACACATAGTATTATTTGTAAAGTAGTTTGCTTTGATTTTCTTCTGGTTATAATGACAAGCATCTGTCTCTTGCTTCAAAATGGTCAAACAGATTTGTACCTTGTTATTTTATTTGTGCAGGGTAAAATTCTGTGGTGCTAGTAAGAATTGTATGAATATGACCATCCTCAACAGGAACAATTCAGTCTTCACAAACAAAAGACCTATTATTTGTTTGCTAAGAATAAAATGTTAGCTGGCTAGTACTGTACAACAGCACACAGCTTCTAAGAAAAGGTTATTATTCATTTGTGAAGGCTCTAAACTTGAGGTAGATGAAGGTACATTGATCCTCTAAAAACCAGTCTACACATGTGTATGCATTTGGCCAGTAGTCACTAGCTGCTAAATTAGAAAAAAGGCTGTGATCTTCATCTTACCACAACTTCATCCTCTAAGGCACTAATGATGTGAGGTATACAATCTGAAATATACAGAAATGATGTTTGTTCACCTTAAAGAGTTCAAAAGATCTTGGACTTTTATTCTGACCTATACTGGGAATATGGCAATCCTAGCCAAGAGGAGGGCAGTATTTCTAGTCTAAAATACAGATGACTGGTGCTGGTTTATATGAGAGGTGGTAGCAGTAGCTGCTTATACATCCAACTTTATAACAGATATTGAAGACTGTTTGGGTGGCAGTTCCTCTCCCAAAACAAAGAAATTTCTCTTACACAGCTAAAACCTAAACGTATTAACAGTAAACATTTTATTATATAACAGGAGTTAAAGTTTCAAAAATCTTAAACAACAAAACTAAAAGCCATTCTGGAAACAATGAGAAAATTTTACAATAAAAGCTGCCTTTCATTTTTCAGAAATGTGAACTAAAAATAAATTGTTAAATGCGCTGCAAACAGACAGGGCCAGTGGTTCCGTCACTGCCCTGATGGTGACTGAAGCAGATGAGGAGAGGCTGGAGCTCATGAGCAGGATGCTCAAACTCTGGCCAGGAGTCCACCTGTGATCCAAATCCCATCAGTCTGACAAGTCACTTTGATCCAGCACGATTATCCTGTGTGTGTATTTTTTAAAAAAACAACAACAAAAAAAGGAGTTTCGAGTTGGTGTACATGTTTTTTAAAGACACAAACAGCAGTTTTTTTCTATTCAACGGAACTCAAGGGAAAGGGATTTGGATCTTTATAAATTCAAAGGAGATAATCAACTAGCATATCATGGGAATGCACAATGACTGCAAAGCAACTGATAGCACCATTCTGTCCTCCCTCTGTCTAAAACTGCTCTTGTGCTGACTCTGCTATTTTACCAAAGTTGGATTGAATTTCGCCTTATATTTTAATTAACTAGTTATAAACATTAACAGATAAAAAAATCCAGCAACTTTGAATTCATTATCATTTTAAAAAATTAAAAAAATCATTATCATTTAAAAATCATTTAAAAATTATCAATTTAAAAAATTATATTAAAAATTTAATAACTTGATCATTCACATTTATTCAGATGCTGGTAAATGTTTAAAGCCTGTTCCTATTTCTACAGACAGTGAACTTTGACCTATAAGCATATGCCAACTCATTACCTGGATGGTTCAGACCAACCCAGTCGCTTCCAAAAACAGGGTTTTAGTTCCTCTTGATGAAATATAGAAAGAAGAAAACACAACCAGATTATTGTCTGGGTCAAAGTGTGCCAGTATTTAGAAGTCACATTATAATGTTCTCTCTCTAGTTTAGGGTGGACAACAAGTCATTTTCTTCTACAGAGAGAGAATCTTTCTAAAAACACGGTTAATGAGCTTTCCCTCCTAACATTCCGAAGCTCCCTGTCACAGCAATGGATACTAATGATGCTAATTCACAAAGTCCCTGCGTTATGTTCTCAGTGAATTCAACACTAGCTAAATGCTCACACGCACTGGGCCTTGTGCCAGTCAAGTCCCAGAGGAAATCAAGTACACCCCAAGTCCTTTAATGAGGTGACTACTTACATAGGTATAGTCAGAGTTAAGGGAGCAAACAAGGGATGGCAAGACATGCAGTGACTAGCAGCAGATGCAAGCCATTATCACTCCTGGATCTAAAGGGACTGCAATGGAGGTGGGACAGAACAGTTACTGGAACCCAGTGATAGCTGGAACTGAGAAGGACAGGCTGCCTTACAGAAGCTGTGCTTCTGGAGGGATACCACTTCTATGCAGAGACAAGGTGCACTGACCAACGGGAAGCCTGCTGGCCAGGAAGCCCAGGAGATACAGTCCACAAAGCAAAAACAGGGCAGAGAAAGGAGGAGAATGAGAATGAACCAGGGAAGGGATGCAAGGGATACCAGATATTCTGAAAGAGTTAATATTTCTAACTTCCTAAATAGGAGGAACTTAAATATAGAGGGGTGTCATTTGTGAATGATACCTAAAGCTCTGTTGAAATAGTGTTGAAATAAGATTAATTTATACCTAAGTGGTAGATAACACTTAATTTCCACAGTTAATTATTTCTTATCAGATTTTACAGCCTCTGTGTGAGCTAAATTTAGAACTCTTTTGAAGACGCTAGACAATTAGAAGCAAAACATCTTTCCAGACAGTTTGCAAGATAAGATGAGGAGACTAGCCAAAGGCTTGCTTAGAAATAGAATTGGATGTTGTTACTGTTTTGTGATGAAGATATGACTGTCAACTAACAGAAAATATAGGCTGAACTACAGGAGAAAAACATAGAAGGATTAGGTATAGCATCTGGGAAATATTTCTCCCATCCAAGTACTAACCAGGCCCGACCCTGCTTAGCTTCCGAGATCAGACGAGATCGGGCACGTTCAGGGGGGTATGGCCGTAGACAGCATCTGGGAAATATTTCTAAATAACTCAGATGTTCATCACAGCCCAAAGACTCCAAAAAAACAATCATTCATTCATACCTTCTTCAGAAGTTCCTAAAAAGCTGTCTGATTTCCTTCTCTCTGATTTGATCCTTTCTTCTCCTTTTCTCTTCTTTTCACCAGCTTCTTGATCCTTGATATTTTCCTCCCTTCAATGACAATGATTTTGAGCATCAAACCATATGTACAATGGCCAGGAGGATAGGACTGTTCCAAAGAAATCACAATAGATAGCACCAGTGGCCAGGCATTGGCTTGTGTGTCAATATTGTGTGCACAATAGATAGCACTAATGGCCAGGCATTGGCTTGTGGGCGGTAACATACATTAACGCATTTAATTCTTATTACTACTATATGAGGTAGTCACCATTACCATCCCCATTAAGTGATGGGGAAACTGAGGCACAGAGAAGTTAAGTTACAGGCCTCATTATATGTGCTGCCGAAGTGAGCACTAAATTACAGGCCTCATTAAGTCCTGGAACTGGGATCCAACCCAAGCAGTCCGTCTCAGACTCTGCTCTCAACCTCTAGGCTATATTATTCACCTCTACCCAACCCCCACAAAGCATTTCACTTATGTTTTAATTGGTGTCCTTTTTATAACCACCATTTATTTTATTATCTCACTTTATTTCCTGAAACTCTCTCTGAAGTATCTGATTGAAGTATCTAATGATTTTAAAAACCATGTTTGCCAAACTAGTAAGCAGAAAGCATCTCCCCCACACAACGGTAAGCTCCTGAAGGGCAGAGACATCCATTACTCTGCTTCAGCACAGCACCTGGCTCACTGTCAGTGCTCAAAAGATGCTGGCTCAACCAACTTGACACTGTTTAGGGATTTTTCTTCTGTTTTCACTAGCTAAATATTCAAAACAAAATATGTAAAATGAGAGAGAAAATGAAGCCAGCTAGAGCAAAAAGGATTTTCCCTCCTAATCTCTCATCACTAACAGAATCATAGGCTCTAGAATTGGAGGAAGCCTTCAGGCTCTCTTCTACCTCCACCCAAATGTCTGGATCCAGTGTTGTCTAGCCTGCGCTTGAGTGGGAGGAGCTCCCAGTCAAGGGAGTGTAAAGGCAGTTGTTTTCTTTATCAGATAGCTATGGCTCTTAGAAAGCATGTGCTTTGCTGAAAAAAATACCTAACTCTGCAGTTTCTAGTCACTAGCTCTGTCCTTTGGGGCAGAAGAGAGTAAGCACACGCTCTTCACTTTATAGTATCTCTGGTGCTTAAAGGCAGCTATCAATTCCTCCCCGCCATCTGTGCTTCTCAGGCTGAGCCTCCCCAGCTCCTTCAGTTCTTCTCACAGGACATGGTTTCCAGACGTCTGACTGTTCTAGGGCCACCCTCTTCTGTTTGTCAACACCTCTTTTAAAATACGGCACCCAGAAAGGCACTGCACACTGTGTCCCAGGAGACCTCTCTCTGGGGTGAGACATTGCCTTGCCTGGACAATACAACTGTCTGTCCAGCCTTAATGCTGCAGTGACCTTTTTAGCATCAAACTGAGACCTCATGGAGTTGCTACTTATGGCCTCTTCAAGAAAAATTTCTTGAATTCTTACCATGTCTCGAAATCCATGCTAAATGCTGAGCATATAAAAATTTAAGACACAACTTCCTCCCTCCAATGAAATTACAGTGATGAGGAGCTTCCAGTCAGAAATTCTCCATTTGGTCAGATCCCTTGCATTATACACAGTTCAATGCTCACTTTCATCTTTTAGAGAAATCTAACATTTCCACCTGTCAAAACTACTTTGAAACCACAGTCTACCACCTAACACATTAGCACTCATTCTTAGATTTGTGTTATCTAAAAATTTGATAAGCATGTCTTTTCTGATTTAATTCAAATGACTGAAGAAATGTTGAAGGTGACAGGGCCTCTTAGAGGCCTCTCTGTATATTGATATCAATCTGGTAATCAGTATCTTGAGCACTGTAGGTCGCTGGAGGAAGAGGGGCAGACAGGAGTCAAGGCTGGCTTAACAGCAGCAATGCAATGACATCACCAGACACTCATTCTTTAAGGTGTCAAGGTATTTTTTTAAAAACCTGAAATCTAGGGACACCTGGGTGGCTCAGTTGGTTAAGCAGCTGCCTTCGGCTCAGGTCATGATCCCAGCATCCTGGGATCGAGTCCCACATCGGGCTCCTTGCTCGGCAGGGAGCCTGCTTCTCCCTCTGCCTCTGCCTGCCTCTCTGTCTGTCTGTGCTCACTCTCTCTCTCTCTCTCTAACAAATAAATAAATAAAATCTTAAAAAAAAAAAAAAACCTGAAATCTAGACCTCCTTCCTGAAAAAGAAGAAAATGATCCTCTGATGGGAGAACAATAACCTTGTAGCGCCTTCAGGGAGATCTTGTAGCTCCGTGCTGTCCTCAGGGGGCTGTAGCCATCTTTCTAGGTCCTCATCCAGAGTAGAGTGAGCTCTGTCCAAGGGCAAGTGAAGAGATTTGAGACAATTCTTGTCCCATGACAAGGAGGCAAAGTGTTTTAGTGTGGGAAAGGCCCTTCAAACCAGTGCTTTCACTGTACACATGAGAAAATGAGAGCTTGGTGGGATTGTATCTAGAGCAGCAGAGGTCACTTAGATCTGATTTAAATGCAGACCAAAACTCTTCTTTAGGCCCTTGACCAAAAGCCTCAGCACCCCTAAGAATAGTTATCTCCCAAAGTCCAATGTTAGACTCAGTCTCAATTCTAGGTCATTAGGTCAATTTCCACCTGAGGTTAGAACTGTACACTCACTCCTACAACTGCTTTGGAGGAAGAACTACCTCTGAGGCTACAGGATGCAGAGAGTGTTTTCAGAAGGCCTGAAAAGTCATACTGTGGGCCTCTGTGTCCAGCACAGCCAGCCCTTTCGGAAAACAGTAATAGCAGCAAAGCACTTTATACAACCAAATTTAACTTGGACCTTTTGAGCTAATCGTCTTCTCTTGCTTGAATAATGATATACATTTTTACTGAAGGTGTTCTGGGGAGATGGAAGGGCTGGGTTTATATCATATATTATAGAAAAAAGATTTCTTTTTTGAAATTATTTATTATTTTTTAAAGATTTTATTTATTTACTTATCAGTGAGAGAGAAAGAGAGAGTGAGCACAAGCAAGGGAGCAGCCGACAGAAGAAGCAGGATCCCCACTCAGTAAGGAGCCCAACAGCAGGACTCAATCCCAGGACCCTGGGATCATGGCCTGAGACTCAGGCAGATGCTTAATTGACTGAGCCACCCAGGCGTACCTAGAAAAAAGATTTCTAAAACTTTAAAGAAGTATGTATCTTCCTCCCTCTTTGCCTCTTTGTTTTTTTCTGTCTCCCCAGGACCTTCCTTGCAGGTCCCAGGGCTCCAGTCTCCTCCTCTACTTCCCAGACTTCCCTTACAAGTCTCTTTCCTTTCCTTCCTCACACAGAGTAATTTAGCCCTTGCAGAGTGTGACAGAAACTGGATTCACTATCTAAAAGATATTCATCCACTCTTCTCCCTTGCCTTCCTCTTCTATAGCACCTAAAAAGCTAAAAACCCAATTTATAGTCTCCCTTGCAACTGAGAGTGGTCATGCATCACATTTGGCCACTGAGATATAAGTGGGCACTGCTGGGGAGGGCTTCTGGGAAAGTTTCTGCTCTCCAGATAAAAAGGGGTAGAGTCACAATATTCCTTTGCCCCACCCTTTTATCTCTGCCTGGTGTGTGGATAGCAGCCATCTTGCAATGAGGAGGTGACAAGTCTGAAAATAAAGGTCAACATGCTATGGTGGCAAAGCAAGAATATCCAAAGAACCTAAGTCCCTGGTGGCATCACCAAGCTGCTACAGGAGACACGCCCTGCCAACCAGTGGGACTGCCTCTTGATGAGACAAACCCATCAAAGCACAATGGTGAGGTTTTCTATCATTTGCAGCTAAAAGAATTCTGCAGGCTACCCTAAGGACTCACAGGACCAGGATTAGGATAAGGTGAATGGTACAAGGATAGATTCGGATCCTCTTTTTCTTCAAAATTTAGACATTCTTCTCATTGTGGATTTCTTGGCACCAATTTTCATTTTTAAAAATACTACAATAAAATAACTTATTTTGACTCCTGTGTTTTTAAAAATAAAGACTTTATTTGACAGAGAGATAGAGAGCACAAGTAGGCAGAACAGCAGGCAAAGGGAGAAAGAGAAGCAGGCTCTCTGCTGAGCAGGGAGCCTGATGCGGAGCTCGATCCCAGGACCCTTGGGATCATGACCTGAGCTGAAGGCAGACACTTAACCAAGTGAGCCACCCAGGTGCCCCCAACTCCTGTGTTTTTTGGTGTCTTCTTCAACTTTGTGCCCAAGGAGTTTATCTCACTCATCTCACACCAGTCCTATTCCTGAATGACAGAACAAGGCAAGAGAAGTCAGAAGGCATGAGAGGTGAACTGCAGTGGTTTACCTTACAGCATGGGTCAAAGGAGAGCCCTGAATCAGGAATGGAATGGGGTTTTTTGAGGCAACCCTGTGTTTTTAGACTCAACTGTCTTGATGATTGCCCCCATTTTTCTCTTACTTGGCTATAAAGATCTAAACATTCTCTTCCGAGGCCTTTAATTGAAACACTTTTGAAAAAAGGTGAAACCTATGTTCTCCTCACAAAATGAAGTAAAAACAAACAAAAACAGAAAAAAGCAACTTGACAAGAAAAAAAATCCTATTAAAAAATGGGCAAAGGGGGGCTCCTGGGTGGCTCAGTAGGTTAAGCAGCTGTCTTCGGCTCAGGTCATGACCCCAGGGTTCTGGGATCGAGCCCCGCATCGGGCTCCCTGCTCAGCAGGGAGTCTACTTCTCCTACTTCTCCCTCTCCCTCTGCTGCTCTGCCTACTTGTACTCTCTATCTCTCTGTCAAATAAATAAATAAAATCTTAAAAAATATTAAAAAAAATGTTTTTAAATGAGCAAAGGACCTGAATAGTTATTTCTCCAGAGAAAATCTACAAATGGCATGGACCATATGAAAAGGCGTTCAACATCACTCATCACTGGGGAGATACAAATCAAAACCACAATGAGATATCACCTCATACTCATTCCATTAGAGAGGCTACTATCAAAAAAAAAAAAAAAGAAAATAACAAGTATTGGCAAGGATGTGAAAAAACTGGAGCCCTTGTGCACTGTTGGTAGGAATGTAAAATGGTGCAGCTGCTGTGGAAAGCAGTATGGTATTTCCTCAAAAAATTAAAAATAGATTTACCATGTGATCCAGCAATACCACTTCAGGGTACATATCCAAAATAATTGAAAGCAGGATATCCAGAAGAGATATTTGTACACCCGTGTTCATAGAAGCATTATTCACAGTAGGCAAAAGGTAGAAGTAACCCAGTATCCACCAATAAATGAATGGATTAACAAAATGTAACACACACACACACACACACAGAGGAATTCAGCCTTAAAAAAGAAGGAAATTCTGGGGCACCTGGGTGGTTCAGTTGGTTAAGCGTCTGCCTTCAGCTCAGGTCATGATCCTGGGCCCTGGAATTGGGCCCCACATCAGGCTCCCTGCTTAGCAGGAAGCCTGATCTCTCTCTCCCTCTGCTGCTCCCCCTTGCTTGTGTGGCTCTCTCTCTCAAATAAATAAAATAGTTTAAAAAGCAGAAGGAGAAGAAGCAGAAGAAGCAGAAGAAGCAGAAGAAGCAGCAGAAGAAGAAGAAGCAGAAGAAGCAGAAGAAGCAGAAGAAGAAGCAGAAGAAGCAGAAGAAGCAGAAGAAGCAGAAGCAGAAGCAGAAGCAGAAGCAGAAGCAGAAGAAGAAGAAGAAGAAGAAGAAGAAGAAGAAGAAGAAGAAGGAGGAGGAGGAGGAGGAGGAGGAGGAGGAGGAGAAGAAGGAGAAGAAGGAGAAGAAGGAGAAGGAGAAGAAGGAAATTCTGACAATGTTGCATGGATGAACCCTGAGGATATTATGCTAAGTGAATTTAACCAGCTATGAAAGGTAAATAATGAATGACTTCACTTTCTGAGGTATCAAGAGGAGTCAAACTCCTAGAAGCAGAAAGCAGAATGGCAGTTGCTAGGAATTGAGAAAAGGGGGAATGGGCAGTTGGTTTTTAATGAGTATAGAGTTTCAGTTTTGTAAGATGAGTAAGTTCAAGAGACTGGTTGCACAACAATGTGAATATACTTAACACTACTGAACTGTTATGTTTATCTTATCATAATGATAATTAAAAACAAAAAACTTTCAGGAATGGGGCTTTTAGGACAATATGAAGAAAGACCTTTTCTTCCCATCTTATTTGTCAATATCAGAAGACAAACTAATGCAAACTGATATGGTATACTAAATCCTTTCAGAAATCCAGCTTTTTCTGTTACCTCTCTGTGTCCTCTTCTAGATCCTGAGTTTCTTTGGTCCAAAGCATACTGCTATTCTCTTTTTCACAGTTAGTTTCTTGTTCTTCTAAGTGCCTTTGATCTAAAAAGTTGAAAGACTTTATTAGAACAACATCAAAAACAATTGAGAAAGCCTGCCTTAAAATGGAGTGCAAAAAATTAAGGCTAATCAGTGCTCCCTGAAGTATGCATTGCACGACTTCTTCCCAAGAGAGCCAGAGACCAGGTGGCAGTCTGCAGGGCGCCTGCATTCACAGCAGCTGCTTCTGGGGTCTTGGGAGCTCTCTGGTGCCAAGTGAAGCGACAGGAAACCTTACCTGTGCCAAGACTCAAGAGAGACAGAGGAAGCAGAGGGAAGAAAGGGAACATAGAAGAAGAGGCAGGAGACCCTGGAAGCAAATTGCCCAGATTTACACTGGGGGACTACCCTGATCTTACTTGTTAGATGTTTCTAGGTTGAAGCCCCAAGGAAGGAATTTGGGTGGGGAAGGGTAGTACCCTTTAATCTATGCCAAGCATTTCATAATGGTATCTCATTTCATCCTGCCAGCAGTCCTATGAAGGGAAGGTTTGTTCACTATCTTACAATGTAGCAGGCACTGTGCATACCCCAGGAGGTAGGAATTATCATCCACATTTTACAGATGAGGATAACTGAGGCTCAGAGACATGAAATCATTTGCAGTACGAAAGTGGCAACTGAGGTGGAAGTATGCCTGACTTCAAGGTCCACAGGACCCCAGATGTACCAATGTGCTACCAAAGACAGTATTACTGTGGATCAGCAAGGCCCTGATGAAAAGGACCTGGGTAGTTGGCTTACCTTTTGCAGTGATGCCTAGATGACTTGCTGTGTTCTCCCCCAACACCGTGGATGAGGCCTGCTGCTGCTTCAAGTGCTCTGTCACAATTATACAAAAGCAGAAGGCAACTTACTTCTTCTTACATTCCTTTACATGTCACACCATTCTCTAGGGCAGTGGTTCTCAAAGGGCGGCCCTCGGATCAGCCCCAGTATACTCACTCAGTTATACTCAGTATACTCTGACTTAGATGTGCAAATTCTCAGGCCTCATTCCAGACCTACTGAGTCAGAAACTCTGGGGGTGAGGCCAGGCAATCATATTTTACAAGCCCTCCAGGTTACTCTGACAGCTGGCAAAGTTTGAGAACCACTGATCTATGTTGTTCATTTCCCTCCAACAGTAAAAATAAAAACAAAAATGATAATGATGATAGGTCACATTTGCAGAGCCCTACGTGGCAGGTACTGTTTTTAACTTACACACATTCATTCAAGATTAATGTTTGCAATCTTCACAACAACCCTACAAGACTGATCATGTGATTGCCAATCCTGTTTAGCAGATGAGGAAATGAAGGCAAAGAAAGGTTGAGGACCTTGCCTGGCATCACAGAGAGAGTAAGATGCAGAGCTGGGATTTGAAGCTAGATGGTCCAGCTCTAAGATCTATGCTCCTAATCTGTATTTTATTCTCTTTCAAATAGTGTGGAACAACATCAAAGCAACCTCCAATTTTCCCCAGCTCTGTAGCCTATATTTCATATTTTTACTTAGTTTATGAAGAAACAGAAGGCAAAGAATATCCATAATTTCCAGTTCCTAAAGAACTGACTGAAAGACCAAGACAAGTGTCTGCTAGATCCCACATATTGCTTTGCATTTGCTAGCTTTACAGTAAGCTTCAAGTGCTCCCAGAGCAAAGCAGGAAAATAGCTGGGAGGCAGCACACACAGGGACCATGGGTTCCCTGATGCAGCCCTATTATGTGCAGGCACAGGGCTCTCTCTTCCTGCAGGTGAGGAAGAAGGCCCTTCCTGCAGCTCCTGGGCATCAAGGGGCTCCATTTGATCATTTCAAATAATCTGAAATTAAAAAATCCATTTTTATCCTTGTTAAAAGTAGTCCCTTGTTGATCTTAAAGGGTCATCTTTATCCTAGGGTTCAAGAGGATCCTCCCCTTTAGGCCCTTGTCAGAAGACTAGAGCTTTGGATGTGGGTTCTCCAAAAGAACAGGTGTCAGCACCAGGGCACTCCCCAAAGCTCTCTTGAGGTGGAACAACAGAATAATATACAATAATTGTGTGGGAGTGTCCATTATTAGGAGAAATTACCCAGGTGCCCTTGTGCTTTTGTCTTTCTGGGAAATTACTGACTCATGTCAAAGTATAGACATCACCTAGAAACGTGGTCCAGATAATTACCATATGTAAAATGAGGGAGGGTTTCTGTAGTGTATACTGTGGTATAGCTGTGCCATGAGGCTGGAGCCCAGGAGGAAGCCTGCTAACAGCTGGTGAAATGGGGGAGTCCATATGGTGACTGAGGGAGAAGACAGCAGGATCCAGAGGGAAAGTATCGCTAAGGTCAAACTGCAAAGGATCCTACAAACACTGCCATAAGTCATGACCAAGAACAAATGACACTGATAATTTACCTGAGCTGGACATGTGTAGGTGATCTCTACTCTTACAAGCAGCAGTTCTATTGCTATACTAAGAAAAGCAACTAAAGAGGAGGAATTTGCAAAGACTCCTGGGGATTTCTGTAGAAGGAAAGAGTGTAGGGGTGGGAGCCCTAAGAGCTTAACCCAACAACCCTGTGACCCTGTGGAATTGGAGAGGTTTGATGAGGTAAGAAGGGCCCATGAGTACAGAAAAAGAAACGAAGGAAGGTTCTGGCAGCTCTGACTGGTTCTACCCTAGTTCTTGTGTCACTGACATCTCTGGACCTAGGAAAGTAACTCATCCATGATCCCAATACCTTTAATACCGCCTGCTAATGGCAAAACTGAAAAGTATAGGATGTCTTGGCCTCAGTAGCCAGACATCAGGCCTCCAAGTTATGGTTGGTTTGGTTCAAAAAGGAAGTGAAAAATTCCTTTAATAAAAGAATTTCATCATAATAAACCACTCAGATATTGTTATTTCTCTTAGAATCATTATCATAGGCCCTTTAAGTAACAAAATGACAACAGACACAGGCTAATTATCCTGGCCAGGTTTCAGTAATAGTGCGAGGCCCATTTCATTGGAAAACTGCTCCTTCCTGAATTGTACATTCTATCAGACCTTCTGAGAGGCTTTTGTACCAGTGCTTATACATGAGGCGAAGAACGACACTGTGGTCAGTGACCGTAACAAACAAGGTCATGGAGCACATTCGATATTGAACATCCCTTACCAATTTCATCAAGCAGCTCCTGAGATGGTGGTGGTAGCTCATCAATGTGACGCTGTGAAATGGCTTCTACTAGTGCTTAAAAAAGATAAAGGGGGAAATGACTTAACACCTTCCTGGCCCTGAACTGGATTTTCACGTCTTCCACATGGACTTGACTTAGGACCTCTCAACAGTAAAACAAACTAAGGCAGGGAGACAGCCTTTCACATTAGCAGTCCTACCTGAGACCTCCTAACATGTGAATGGGTTTACTCCCCCTTTTACTTCAAACCCTTTCCTACTATGCCCCATACCCACCCCAGTACTGCCTGATCCGTGTCCTTTCCTCCCCAAGGATATTGGTGTACGTGAGGTACAAATTCTTACTAAGCGGCTGGGGGGTCCCTGAGGGATAGAGAGGCTCTGGACCACTCAAAATGAACAAAACATAAAGTGGGAGGTCTTTCTCTATAGATTATCGGGCCAAGGGATACAAAGCAACCATTCTTTGGGCCTTTCCCTAACTGCTCAGTTATAACACTAACCAAAACCCCTCAGCATAATTCACAAAATCCAAGAACTGTGCCAAACATAAGACATTAAAATTAGTATAGCAAAGGCAACATACCTCAAGAGCTGTTAATATTCCCATATCTTTTGATTTGAAAACTATCTCCTAAGAATCTATCCTGAGAACGAACGGTATCAGAGGACAGACAAAGATTTTTGTACAGAGAGCAAAAATTAGAAAACAATATAAATCTTCAAGATAAGGGCATGGCTATGCAACATATATAGAATGGACTATTGTAACTTCCACCGACTAAGGGAAAATCCTCAAAATATAGCTTCAAAGAAAAGAAAAGCAAGCCCAGAGCTGACATACAATTATGATCTCAACTATGCTAAAAAATATATACATTTTTGTATATTTCTAGAGATATGAAGTTAGAGGGGTGCCTGGCTGGCTCAGTCAGGACAGCATGCAATCCTTTGTCTTGGGGTCTTGAGTTTGAGCCCCACATTGGGCAGAGAGTTTATAAAAAAAAAAAAAAGATGAAAAAGATACAGACCAAAATAATACAAGAAGTTAAAAAACTGGTGGTAGAATTAAATGGTAGGTGTTTTTATAGCTCTTTTTAATTCCCTAAGCTTAATGAGTATATTTTACTTTTATAATCAGAAGGAAAATAGCATTTCTATTTGAATCCAATGTAACATCAAAGATGAGACTAAGGTTCCCTTAAATTGGATTTTTTTTTTTTTTTGCTTCTATTTTGATATTAAACACAGGGTACCTTTCGGCAGGCTCCTTCTCTGGGTGGCATGGGACGATATGTCAGATGACTTAGCAATGCTGGAGGAACCAGCCCCAGTAAATGCAGACAATCTTTTCTATAAGTAAGACATAAACATGGTAATTGACACATGTATTGAGCTCAAAAGACCCATGAAGTTCAATCACTTCCAAGATTAAGCCTGTGTTTCACGATAGAAGAAGCCACTTGTTTTGTTGATTGAGTCAAACTCATTCTAAAGGCCCCACCTCTGCAATCCCTTCTCACTGCTCTTTGCCTTCCCAGTGCCCAGTACCTGCCTCTGTGTTGGATCACACCAGCCTTTCTCACCAGATGGGGAGCTCCTCCAGAGCAAAGACTATGTCTATCTTATTTATATTCGGATGCCTAGAAGAGGACCTGGCAAGCTATCTGGCACTTAGAACCTGCCCAATTAACAGATGACTGAATGAAGCATAAAGTTCTTAATCGCCTTACTTCAGAGTAGACCTTTTGTGAGTCAAATGCCCAAAGAAGATGACAGTTGATTTTCATTTTTTAAAGATTTTATTTATTGGGGCGCCTGGGTAGCTCAGTGGGTTAAAGCCTCTGCCTTCGGCTCAGGTCATGATCCCAGAGTCCTGGGATCAAGCCCCACATCGGGCTCTCTGCTCAGCGGGGAGCCTGCTTCCCCTCCTCTCTGTCTGCCTCTCTGCCTACTTGTGATCTCTGTCAAATAAATAAATAAAATCTTTTTTTTTTAAGATTTTATTTATTTATTTGACAGAGAGAAATCACAAGTAGGCAGAGAGGCAGGTGGGGGTGGGGGGGAAAGGCTCCCCACTGAGCAGAGAGCCTGATGCAGGACTCGATCACAGGACTGTAAGGTCATGACCTGAGCCAAAGGCAGAGGCTTAACCCACTGAGCCACCCAGGTACCCAACAGTTGATTTTTAACTGAGGATCAAAGCAAGACATCAATCTGCCTATAGGATGGTCAACAGATTTTTA
>ML103495.1:2700-86211 GCA_003697995.1 Taxidea taxus jeffersonii | reverse complement strand
TTTGGCTCAGGTCATGATCCCAGAGTCCTGGGATCGAGCCCCACCTCGGGCTCTCTGCTCAGCAGGGAGCCTGCTTCCCTTCCTCTCTCTCTGCCTGCCTATCAGCCTACTTGTGATCTCTGTCAAATGAATAAATAAAATCTTAAAAAGAAAAAAGAAAAGAAAAGGATAGTGGGGGAAGAGGAGGAGGAGAGAGAAGGTAGTACACAAATATGTGTTTTTATTGCAGACTATTAGTCCAGGAGCTCAGAGAAGGTGATCAGGGAATCAAAACTCTCAGGGAAGGGGCTCCTGGGTGACTCAGTGGGTTAAAGCCTCTGCCTTCAGCTCAGGTCATGATCCCAGGGTCCTGGGATCGAGCCCCGCGTCGGGCTCTCTGCTCAGTGGGGAGCCTGCTTCCCCTTCTCTCTCTCTCTCTCTGCCTCCCTCTCTGCCTACTTGTGATCTCTGTCTGTCAAATAAATAAATAAATAAAATATTAAAAAAAAAAACTCTCAGGGAACTAAGCAGAGGAGGCATCAAAGAGGAAGAACTCAAGCCTCCTCAAATGAGTAGGAGATGTGTAGACAGAAAGTATACTGCAGGTGAAGGTAGTAGCATCATAAACTATGGCAGTTTGGCTCTTTAAAGAAATTGCCAGGGCACCTGGGTGGCATCTGTCCTCAGCTCGTGTTGTGAACCCAGGGTCCTGGGGCTGAGCCCCACGTCAGGCTCCCTGCTCAGCATGGAGCCTGCATCTCCCTCTGCCTGCTACTCTCCCTGCTTGTGTGCTCGCTCTCTCACTCTCTCTCTCTAAAATAAATAAATAAAATCTTTTAAAAGAAGAAAGGAAGGAAGGAAGGAAGGAAGGAAGGAAGGAAGGAAGGAAGGAAGGAAGGAAGGAATTGCCAAACATTATTTCTGGTGCCGGGGGTGGGGGGGGGGCACGACACAAAAACCCAAGATATATCCTATAATACAGACTCAGAGAGACACCCCAAAGAGGCCTAGAGAAGATCCAGCTTATTTCTTGTTTTCTTTGTAAAATGGATTTGGAGAAATCTTAGTACTTTGGATCCCTAAAGCCATTGGGCTGACTCCATGAGTATGGAAAGCGGAGTCAGTATACTTACAAGATCAGTCAATCTTGAAGGGACAGTTTCAGAGGAAGTAAGAAAGGAATCTAGGCTCTTTGCTTTCTCTCGAACTGTTGAAAATGTATCAGATGAAGTTTGAATAGATTCCTGACTGTTCCAGCATGAGGTAGACCCTGTTTTAATCTGAAATGTGATACTTTCAAGGCAGTCTTTATACCGGCTGGCAGCTGAAGAACTTGACCCTGTTGTAGAAAAGAGGGCAATTGGTGTCCAAATCCTTTACATTATTTAAAAACAAAAACATAAAAATCTATATCTATTCCAAGGATACTCCGAATTGTTAATAACTAAAATAACTGCTGGTATGAGACATAACTCCTCAAAGTAAAAAAAAAAAAAAGGCAGTCTCTAAACTTGGCCATCAAAATAAAGGGAGATTATTTGAACCACAAATATAAAATATACTAGGACTAAGGACACCACAGAAAGGCTATTTGTTGCTGGCTGTTGAGATTGCAAGACTCAAAACTATGTACATTTAAGCACGGTAGGTTTTGAGTTACAAACACAAGAGAAGCCAATGTATTTGCACTAAATTTAGTAGTGCTAGAATACAAAGTACAGTTTGCATTTGCGTGTCTCTACCACCTAAGTAAAAAAAAAAAAAAAACTCCCTATAGCTGCTCAATAACCATCACCACCAACCCCTACGTGGGCCCCCATGGGATTATCCCCACCAGCTCTAGAACTAAAGAGATCTCTGCACTGTGGGGAAATAGCTGCCAGTCTGTTCTCATAGCCTGGCTTCCCAAAGCCAGTGGAGCAGGAACCATTCTTTTCCCAAACACTTCTCCTCCCCACAGTGGTTACCTGGGCTGAGCGGAGTGCTGACACTTGTAGGTGCATGGTTTATTCTGGGTGTTTTGCAGGAGACATCCTTAAAAGAACCACCTTGTTCATAGGAGATACTGGAGAGGTCCTGAATGTCTGTCAGTGATCTAAGAAATTAAAAGCACAAAGTAATTAGGAGATGTTTTGAAAAATCAAACAATATATTCCCAAGGGGTACTTTTTAAGGATGCTCTTGACAACAATCTTTATTTGGCAGCAGGTCAGAATTAGATTATCTTAGAATATCTTATGTATCTGAAAGGGAATATTAGAGAATATCCTAAAAAGAGATAATAACTTTAAACATATCTCAGCAGCTAAAAAGAAACTATTTCCATAGATGAAAATATATTTATGTGGAAAACAGATTTCATCTACCTCAAGTGTAAACTTATTGACATCATCATTATCATTGTATTTCCTTGATTATAAGATGCTATTGATTTAGATCACATCCTCATAACAGCTTTTTGGTGAAAGAAACATGCTCACATTAAATGTATATATAAAAATGGGAAGAAAGTATTCTCTTATAAGGAAATACTATTCCCCTAAAACCAAGACTTTACACAGTATCCTTAGGCAACCCTTTGGTGGCCCTACATGTCTTTCTCTTTCAGCTCCTCTGGTGATTCCTTTAATGTCTCCTCTTGTTCACCTTCAGAACTGTAAGAGAGAAAGTGAGAAAAATTATATGAATTCTCTGTCAGCAGAATGCTCTAACCTGATACAAGGGGACCAGTTTATCAGCCCTGTGAGAAGCAGCAGGGAGGGCACTAAGCTCAGAAATAAAAAGTAGGTTCTGGTCCTGGGTCTGCTACTGACTAGCCATATGTTCTAAAGCATGTCTGGGCCTTGCTCTGGGCCTCAGTTTCCTCCCCAGAGATTGAATAAGTACCCTCTAAGCATCAGCCCATCTGAAACCAGCCAATGATGCTATATGACAGTAAGTTCCTGAGGAAATCAAGAGAGCACAGGAAATCTGCTGGCCTGGAGCAAAGGCCACAGCTGTGGGGCCTTACCAACTGTGAGACAGCCTCCTGCATGGATCACCAGGTGAGGCCAAGGGAGACTTATGCCAAAAAATGACCAGAAAAGAATACTGAAGACAAACTTAACCTGTTTCTACTTTAACCACTGTCTAGGATTCCATTTTAATATCTGTTGAGTACAAACTACAAATTGTGTATTGCTAAATTCTTCCATATGTTTTCATATTTTTAATCTTTGCAATAATGCTATGAAACCAATGGTACAAAGTAAAGAGCACAGAATTTAGAGTGACTTGTGACTTTTTAATTCTATTCACTGGAGTATTTGTTTCTCTTCTAAGCATACAGTAGGACAGCACTTCTTGCCCTCCTTTTATAAATGGCCACATGACTTGTTGTAAGCAGTGAAATATAAGTGAAAGTGACTGGAATCACTTTCAGGCAGAAACCTTAAGGTCATGTTCCCTTTTTTCCTACCTGAGCAATCAAGGAAATACAAGGATAGAGTCTTCCTCAGCCTGGCTCTTGGATAGAAGATAAGGTAGCAGAGAACACTTCTAGCCAATCCATGATGGACATGGAGCATGAGGAAAAAATAAATATTTGCTGTTTTGAGGCACTCAAATCTGGGGTTCTTTTGTTATATAGCATAATCTAGCCTATCCTGACCAATACATCCACTTGCTAACTATAGCCTTAGAAAAAATTAACTTTGCTTTCCTTATTCACAAAATGGAGATAACAGTAAATACTTCAGAGGGCTGTTAGGTAAATTAAGCTTGAGAAAACCGAGTACTGGTATATGGTAGCTGCTTAGGAAACACTAACTATAATTATTATAGATAAAAAAGTTGAAAGGGAGTCCAAGATAGCAGAGGAGTAGGAGACTTAAATTTTGCCAAGTCCTAGGAATTCAGCTAGATTGCTATCAAACTATTCTTAACACCTATGAATTCAACTGGAGAACAAAGAAAATAGTGGCAACTCTATGAACAGAAAAGCGACCATTTTCTGCAAGTTGGGATGTGCAGAGAAGTGAATCTGAGGTGATATATGGGAAGATAGACTGGGGTGGAGAGTCTTTGTCAGCTGGCCACTGGCAAGTGATACAGTAGCAGAGCACAAAATCGGAACTTTTAGAAGTCTGAGCCATGAGGGATGTTTCTCTGGTCGCTAAGTAGGGGGTGGAACCCTGACTACGACAGTGTGGTCTCAGGACCCTCAGGGTCACAGAAAGATTGGGGGGTACCTGAGTATGGCAGAGCTCAAGTATCCGAGTGGGGAAACAGGCTGCAAAGACGGGGCCGAGGAGGGGGTCTCTTAGCTCTGGGTTGCCACAAACTGGGATCCGCAGCACAGTCAGGCCACTGCTCTTTGAGCAGGGATGCCACAAGTGGCAGTTCAGGGAGAACCCCCTTCCTCCACTGGGAGGAGCAGCAGAGGAGCGCACTGCAGGAATCTGATAGGTTTGGAGACTCTAAATGGGGCCATGTGCCAGAGATAGAAACACTCGGTCACAGGCCGGGTGAGCACGGAGTACGGCCGGAGACCAGGGAGAAAGGAAGGATTTACTGCTTTTCTCTGAGGGCGCCCTGAGAAGTGGGGCCCCAACTCTTGGCTTCTCCAGCACCAAAGATTGGGAGGCCACCATTTTCATTCTCAGCCTCCAAAGCTGGACGGAAAGCTTTCAGGGAACAAAAGCTGCTGAGAGCAAACCCAAGCAGATTACTCAGCCTGACCCCTGGCAAGGGCAATGCAATTCCACCTCAGGCAAAGACACTTGAGAATCACTGCAACAGGCCCCTGCTCCAGAAGATCAACAAGAACGTCCAGCCAACACCAAATTCACCAATCAATGAGAACTGCAAAACTTCAGCACTAGGGGAATACAGCACATAGAATTCATGGCTTTTTCCCCCATGATTCTTTAGTCTTTCAACTTAAACTTTTAAATTTTTCTTTATTTTTTTCTTTTCTTTTCTTTGAATTATTCTTCTTTCCTTTTTCAACCAACTTATCAGTTCTTTTTTTTAAACTTTGAAAATTTTTATTCTTACAGTCGTATTCTATCCCTTCATTGTACTTAACCTTATTTTATATAATTTTTTTCTTCCTTTAAAATTTTGGGATACAGCTTCTCCTAATGACCAAAATATACCCAAAATCTAGTGTATGGCTCTGTTCTATTCATCTGCCTGATCACATTCTTTCTCTTTTTTTTTCTTCTTTCTTTAACCAACTTACCAGTTCCTTTTTAAAAATCTTTTTAATTTTCATTTTTACACTTATATTCCATTCCTTCATTGTATTTAACCTTATTTTTGTATATACATAAGTTTTTCTTTCTTTAAAATTTTGGGAGGCAGTTTCTTCTAACAGACAAAATACACCCAAATCTAGTGGTGGCTCTCTGCTATTCACCAGCCTGATCACATTCTTCATTTTTTACCTCCCTTTTTTTCATTTTCCGCCTGGTTTCGGGTCTCTTCTGATTTGTTTAGTGTATATTTCTCTGGGGTTGTTGTTACTCTTTTAGCATTTTGTGTTCTTATTCATCCATTCTTCTCTCCACAAAATGATAAAATGGAAAAACTCACCTCAAAAATAAAACAAGAGGCAGTACTGACTGCTAGGGACCTAATCAATACGGACATTAGCAAGATGTCAAAACTACAGTTCTGAATAACAATTATGAAGATACTAGCTGGGCTTGAAAAAAGCATAGAAGACTCTAGAGAATCATTTTCTGGAGAAATAAAATCTAACCAAGTCAGAATCAAAAAGGTTATTTGTGGGACACCTGAGTGGCTCAGTGGGTTAAGCCTCTGCCTTCGGCTCGGGTCATGAACCCAGGGTCCTGGCTGGGATCAAGCCCTGCATCGGGCTCTCTGCTCGGCAGGAAGCCTGCTTCCTCCTCTCTCTCTGCCTGCTTCTCTGCCTACTTGTAATATGTCTGTCAAATAAATAAATAAAATAAAATCTTTTTTTAAAAAAAGGCTATTTATGAGGTACAATAAAAAATGGAAGGTCTAACTGCTAGGATAAATGAGGTAGAAGAGAGAATTCCAGACTTCAAGCTCTATTACGAAGCTATAATCATTAAGACAGTACAACAACAGTCACATGGATCAATGGAATAGAATAGAGAGCCCAGAAATGGACCCTCAACCTCATCTTCATCTTCAAACCTCAAACTCATCTTCAACAAATCAGGAAAGAATGTTCAATGGAAAAAAGACAGTTTCTTCAACAAATGGTGTTGGGAAAATTGGACAGCAACATGCAGAAAAACTAAACTGGACCATTTCCAGTTTAGTTTTGTGCACTATGCACAAAAATAGACTCAAAATGGATGAAAGACCTCAATATAAAACAAGAAATCATCAAAATCCTTGAGGAGAACACAGCAACCTCTTCAACCTCAACCACAGCAACTTCTTCCTAGACACACTGCCAAAGGCAAAGGAAGCAAGGGCAAAAATGAACTACTGTGGGGTGCCTGGGTGGCTCAGTGGGTTAAGCCTCTGTCTTCAGCTCAGATCATGATATCACGGTCCTGGGATCAAGCCCCACATCAGGCTCTCTGCTCGGGGCAGTGGGGGGAGACTGCTTCCCCTTCTCTCTCTGCCTGCTGCTCTGCCTACTTGTGATCTTTCTCTCTGCCAAATAAATAAATAAAATCTTTTAAAAAATACAACAGAGGGATGCCTGGGTGGCTCAGTTGGTTAAGCAGCTGCCTTCGGCTCAGGTCATGATCCCGGCGTCCTGGGATCGAGTCCCGCATCGGGCTCCTTGCTCCGAGAGGAACCTGCTTCTCCCTCTGCCTGCCACTCTGTCTGTCTGGGCTCACTCGCTCTCTCTCTGACAAACAAATAAATAAAATCTTTAAAAAATAATAAAAAAAAAAATAAAAAATACAATGGACCCTATTCTTAAAAAAAAAAGAACTACTGGGACTTCATCAAGATCAAAAGCTTTTGCACAGCAAAGGAAACAGTCAACAAAACCAAAAGACAACTGACAGAACGGGAGGAGATGTTTGCAAATGACATATCAGATAAAGGGCTAGTATCCAAAATCTACAAAGAACTTATCAAACTTAACACTCAAGGAGCAAATAATCTAATCAAGAAATGGACAGAAGAAGATATGAACAGACGTTTCTGCAAAGAAGACATCCAAATGGTTAACAGAAACATGAAAAAAAGGCTCAACATCACTTGGCATCAGGAAAATACAAATCAAAAACTACAATGAGATACCACCTAATACCAGTCAGAATGGCTAAAATAAACAAGTCCAAAAACAACAGATGTTGGTGAAGATGCGGAGGAAGGGGAACCCTCCTACACTGTTGGTGAGAATGTTGGAGTGGCAAGCTGGTACAGCCACTCTGGAAAACAGTATGGAGGTTTCTCAAAAAGTTGAAAATAGAACTACCCTATGACCCAGTAATTGCACTACTGGGTATTTACCCCAAAGATACAAATGTAGGGATCTGAAGAGGCACCTGCACCCCAGTGTTTACAGCAGCAATGTCCACAATAACCAAATGGTGGAAAGAGCCCACATGTCCATTGACAGATGACTAGATAAAAAAGATGTGGTGTGTGTGTGTGTGTGTACATATATATATATATATATATATATATATATATATATATATATATATACACGTGTGTAGATATATATATATGACTATTATGCAGCCATCAAAAAATGAAATCTTGCCATTTGCAATGACATGGATGGAACTAGAGGGTATTATGCTAAGTGAAATTAGTCAATCAGAGAAAGATAATTATCATATGATCTCACTGAAATGCGGAATTTGAGAAACAAGGCAGAAGATTGTTGGGGAAGGGAGGGAAAAATGAAACAAGACAAAACCAGAAAGGGAGACAAACCATAGAGCCTCTTAATCTTAGGAAATAAACCGAGGATTGCTGGAGTGGAGGGAGTTGGAAGGGATGAGGTGGCTGCATAATGGACACTGGGGAGGGTATGTGTTGTGGTGAGCACTGTATATCGTGTCAGACGGTTGAAACATAGACCTGTACCCCTGAAAATAATAATATGTTATATGTTAATTTAAAAAAAGAGTTTACAGAGTAGAGAGCCCAGATATGGACCCTCAACTCTATGGTCAAATAATCTTCGACAAAGCAGGAAAAAATATACAGTGGGGAAAAAAACAGTCTCTTCAATAAATGGTGCTGGGAAAATTGGACAGCTATATGTAGAAGAATGAAACTTGACCATTCTCTTACACCGTACACAAAGATAAACTCGAAATGGATAAAAGACCTCATTGTGAGACAGGAATCCATCAGAATCCTAGAGGAGAACATAGGCAGTAACCTCTTCGATACCAGCCACAGCAACTTCTTTCAAGATATGTCTCCAAAGGCAAAGGAAACAAAAGCGAAAATGAACTTTGGGACTTCATCAAGATCAAAAGCTTCTGCACAGCAAAGGAAACAGTCAACAAAACAAAGAGGCAACCCATGGAATGGGAGAAGATATTTGCAAATGACAGTTCAGACAAAAGGCTGATATCCAGGATCTATAAAGAACTTCTCAAACTCAACATACACAAAACAGATAATCATGTCAAAAAATGGGCAGAAGATATGAACAGCCACTTCTCCAATGAAGACATACAAATGGCTATCAGACACATGAAAACATGTTCATCATCACTAGCCATCAGGAAGATTCAAATTAAAACCACATTGAGATATACCAGTTAGAATGGCCAAAATTTGCAAGACAGGGGGTGCCTGGGTGGCTCAGTGGGTTAAGCCTCTGCCTTCGGTTCAGGTCATGATCTCAGGGTCCTGGGATTGAGCCCTGCATCGGGCTCTCTGCTCAGCAGGGAGCCTGTTTCCCTCCCCCGCCCCCGCTTGCATCTCTGCCTACTTGTGATCTCTGTTAAGTAAATAAATAAAATCTTTTAAAAAAATTTGCAAGACAGGAAACAACATGTGTTGGAGAGGATGTGGAGAAAGGGGAACCCTCTTACACTGTTGGTGGGAATGCAAGTTGGTGCAGCCAATATGGAGAACAGTGTGGAGATTCCTTAAGAAATTAAAAATAGAAGGACACCTGGGTGGCTCAGTTGGTTAAGCAGCTGCCTTCGGCTCAGGTCATAATCCCAGAGTCCTGGGATAGAGTCCCACATTGGGCTCCTTGCTTGGCAGGGAGCCTGCTTCTTCCTCTGCCTCTGCCTGCTACTCTGTCTGCCTGTGCTTGCTCTCTCTCTCTCTCTGACAAATAAATAAAATCTTAAGAAAAAAAAAAAGAAATTAAAAATAGAGCTTCCCTATGACCCTGCAACTGCACTACTGGGTATTTATCCCAAAGATACAGATGTAGTGAAAAGAAGGGCCATTTGTACCCCAATGTTCATAGCAGCAATGGCCACGGTCTCCAAACTGTAGAGAGAACCACGATGCACTTCAAGGGACGAATGGATAAAGAAGATGTGGTCCATATACACTATGGAGTATTATGCTTCCATCAGAAAGGATGAATACCCAACTTTTGTATCAACATGGACGGGACTGGAAGAGATTATGCTGAATGAAATAAGTCAAGTAGAGAGAGTCAATTATCATATGGTTTCGCTTACTTGTGGAGCCTAACAAATAACACGGAGGACATGGGGAGATGGAGAGGAGAAGGGAGTTAAGGGAAATTGGAGGGAGAGATGAACCATGAGAGACCATGGAACTCTGAAAAACAATCTGAGGGTTTTGAAGGGGTGGGGGAGCCTGGTGGTGGGTATTATGGAGGGCACATGTTGCATGGAGCACTGGGTGTGGTGCATAAACAATGAATTCTGTTACACTGAAAAGAAATTAAAAAAATAAAAAAGAAAAGAAAAAAAAATTGAGGCCTAGAGATAGGGAAAATAAATTGAATATTATTGTATCAGACATTTTATATCTATTATTAGTTTTTATAATTAGACTTTTTCATTTGAGGTCACTGCATAATCACATGAAGTTTAAAGAAACATACTTTACCCATGTTACCCTGAATGGTAACATCTTGCAAATCTATAGTATCAAACCAAGATACCAACACTGATATACTCAAGATACAGAACATTTCCACCACCACAGGGATCCCTTATGGTGCCCTTTAAGATTTTATTTATTTATGAGAGAGAGAAAAAAGATAAGCAGGGGAAGGGGCAGAGGGAGAAGCAGACTCCGTGCTGAGCAAGGAGCCCTCTGTGGCCCAAGCCCAAGGCAGATGCTTAACTGACTGAGCCACCCAGACACCCCTCATGCTGCCATTTTATAGGCATGTCTACTTCCCTCCTACTGCCTGCCTCTACCTTATTCCTTGGAAACTACTCGAATAATTTTATAATTTCAAGAATGTTATATACGTGGAATCATATAGTAAATAACTTTGGGAGATTGCTCTTTCCACCCAACACAACCCTCCGGACATCTATCCAGATTGTTGCAATTATCAATAGTTCATTATTTTTTGTTGCTGAGGTGTATTCCATAGTATTGGATGTACTAGTCTACAGAATCATTGACTTGTGGACAACATTTGGGTTTCCAGTTTTTGGTTATTACAAATAAAGTCGCAAAAATAAGTAAATAAACACACAAAGTTGCTATAAACATTCAGGTGTGTGTTTCCTTTTTTAAGATTTATTTATTTACTTGAGAGAGCACATGAGCAGGAGGGGAAAAGGAAGAGGGAGAGAGCGGATCCCAAACAGACTCCATGCTCATGATCCTGAGATTACGCCCTGAGGGAAAACCAAGAGTCAGATGCTCAACCTACTGTACCACCCAGGCGCCCCTACGTCTATGTTTTTATTTTTTTTATTAAAGATTTTATTTGTTAGAGAGAGAGAGAGAGAGCACAGGCAGACAGAGTGGCAGGGAGAGGCAGAGGGAGAAGCAGGCTCCCTGGCAAGCAAGGAGCCCAATGCGGGACTTGATCCCAGGACGCTGGGATCATGACCTGAGCCAAAGGCAGCTGCTTAACCAACTGAGCCACCCAGGTGTCCCACGTCTATGTTTTTATATGAGCATTAAGTCTTCATTTCTCTGTAATGATACAGTTAATGACTCCTGAATACAGCAATACAGATAATGACTGAATTATCATTGAATACAGATGATGACTCCTGTTCACGATCCTTCACAATCCTGCTGAACAAATCCTAAGAAAGTTAAGATACCCAAAGCAAATTTTTCTGACATGGTGGCTAGAACACCTGAGGACGAGCAATATATAAATATGGCTATTATCTTCATTTAACATTACTTTTGTGAGTCTGAAACTGTGAATAAAATGCTAGCACATACCTTTGTATGGGTTGGAATTGAGACCTGGCCAAAATCTCAGCATTCCTTCCAGGTCTTTTTCTCATTTGGAACTTTTCTTCACCTGAAAGAATAAAGTAAATGCATTTTTTTTTTACTGAATTTTTGCCAACTCAGACTGTTATTTTCATTCCCTAGAATTCCCCTTGGTCTGGTCCAGAATAAGAAATAGTCTGAATAAACAAAGTGCTTCCTAATTGGGTTTGGATTGAGTGCTGTAGGAGAGGTTTTTGCTCTGAAAGTTTATTTTCCTTGCTCCAAGGGGGTAACTACATTCTGACACTCAGAATACAATCAAGCCATTTACTGGCCTTTCAGTTATAACCACTCAGTTATTTCTGGAGACAAGTGTTGTTTTGTCTTTTCAGGAAGGCAAACTGACCTGGTTCCTGTCAACAGACACCAGGGGGCGTTGAAACCAAGAACTGTTTGTTCACTAAAGATTCCAAACAGAAAAGACCATTAGCTGGGCATTCCCAGAGTGCTAACTGTGCCTCTTGGCCAGCCATCAGGCTCCACTTAAAGCACAGGGTGGTGAGACAACACTAATTCAACTCTCTTCTGTTCTCCCTGACATTGAGTGTCCAAAGTTACTCCCCACCAGTTCTCAGTAAGATACTCAGGGCAAACAGGGCCACTATTGGTATTCCTTCCCACCACTATACTGCTCTGGTTTATAGAGCCTGCCCTCTTGGCAAATGTTCATGATCCCCTTGCCATTCCTTAGGAATACATGGTCTTGTGGGCAATGGGGAAGCCCACCAAAGCAGTGTCACCTTTAGCAGGTACCAAGGAGGTCTCTACCCCACCAGTAGAGGAGCATTGGGGTTCTTCTTCTCATGACACTTGTTCAAATACCTCGAAAGCCTAATGGAATGCCTAATAAACACAATTAAAGCTTAAGGAACACTTAGAGATTTTAATTTTTTTTAAGATTTTACTTATTTATTAGTTAGAGAGAGAGAGAGCAAGCACAGGCAGACAGAGAGGCAGGCAGAGGGAGAAGCAGGCTCCCCGCCGAGCAAGGAGCCCGATGCGGGACTCGATCCCAGAACGCTGGGATCATGACCTGAGCCGAAGGCAGCCGCTTAACCAACTGAGCCACCCAGGCGTCCCACACTTAGAGATTTTAGAGTCTCTCTCCTTTATACAAAAGGAGAGTGGGGTCCTGGGGTGAAATGACTTGCCCAAGGTCATGCAGTGGTAAGAAAAAGAAGGTGGCAGAACTGGGCTTGGGAACCAGCGTATGTCCAGTTGTTACCCGTGGTATTGCCTGGTATGGAAGGGCTATATGTCAGAGCCCTAGTGGAAAAGGCGGGAGAGAAAGGCCAAAAGCAGGAAATAAGTGGAAATCAGAGGCTTCTTCATGTACTTCAGATGTCTATATCAAACAAGCCCTGGGTTTCTGACCTACCTGCCCTATAACTTCTCTATCCCACTCAACCCTCTTCCAAACAGAAGTGACATGGCTATGTGCAGGCAAGGCTCACACAGAATAGGATCATGGACAGAAGCTCCACAGAAAAGAGTGGATGGCCCAAGACCCAGGTCTGGGGACTTTTAACACATGTCATCCTGAGGATTTAACTGTTCATCTCAAAGCTTATTGCTTCTTAAAATGCTCTCGGCTATGACAGGGGCATGAATCAGGTTAGAGATAGATGACAGTGTGCAGCAGGAGGATGGGAGTGAGTAAGTTCAGAACCCAAGCCCACCATGCCTTGGTTCAGAATGTTGAAACACGACCACAGACATCTACATAGCTCAGAGGGGGGTAATTGGCTTTAAAACTGATGGCTATATACCCTAAAAGAGTAAAAGTGCACAATTTTTAAAATGTCTATATCAGAATCAGGGGTTCACTTATATCTTATCTCTCCCAGGCAGCTGATTCAAGGTTAACTTCCCATGGAAGGGAAAGCAGTTGCTGAGTTATATAGAACTCAAGGCCTCCCAAGGGAAGGATGTTATGTTGACTGTGCTATACTGGCTGTTATTAACTCTTTGCCAAGATGCTAAGCAAGCAAAGGAAAATACTTTTTGGGGTGGAAAAGGACGTGAAGAGCAAGTTCTAGTTTTTGTTGTGTCAATAACCAGTTGTATGGCCTGGGCAAATCCCTCAAGTCAGCTCAGTGAAGACAACCAAGGGCCAGTGTGTGCCCCAAAGGGGTGAGAAATCTAATGAAAGATGGGAGGAGGAGGGGGCAGAGAGGAAGGAGGAGGAAGGGGAGGGGAGGGGGAGGAGGAGGAACAGGAACCACTAAACACATGCAAGGGGAAGTACAGATAACATGATCTGTGGCTGTCAGGAGGCTGGTGAGGGGCCAGAGATTCATTCTAATGAAGGGAAATCCCTGACCCTAGGTTCCTTCATCTGTAAAATCAAAGGCCTGGAGAAGGTTATCTCTAAGGACTGTTCCAGCTCTAAAGGTCTGTCATTTAATAGAAAGTAAAAGCAAGTGAAAAGGAATCTGCCTTAAGAGCTTATTACCAGAGCTTGGAGGTTGGCCAAATGCATCTTGTACTCCTTCAAAGTCCTCTTCTATGGGACTTGAGGTCTACAAAAGAATAAAAGGATAAAGGAAGAAGGGTCATTGGAGAATGAAGGATATTAATCAAAAGGTAGTAGGAGAATTATTGATGTTCTTAAAACTTGAAAATCTTTTTAAGTTTCCTGCATCTTTAATAGAAAAAGGACAAACCTGTTTCAAAGATATTAAGGATAATTTGTACTCCATGTTCCTCAACAAGCCCTCCCCTGCCTCCCACTGTGAGGAGGAATTGTGTGACTTTTCCTTATGTCATTATCTCCTTCTCTCCCCAACATTCCAACAAAGATATTTTGATTCTTAGGACCTTCATCAGAAAACCCAAAAAAAGGTTGGGGGGTGCCTAGGCGGCTCAGTCTGTTAGCATTTGCCTTTGGCTTAGGTCATGACCCAAGGTCCTGGGATGGAGCCCCATATCAAGCCCTGCAATGGGAGCCTGCTCAGCTGGGAGTCTGCTTCTCCCTCTCCCTGACACCTGGCCCCTGCCCCGCTCGTGCTCTCTCTCTCCCTCTCTCTCAAATAAATAAATAAAATCTGTAAATAAATAAGTAAATAAATAAATAAGGGAAAAAAAGAAAAAGAAGTTTGGAAAATAGCCCAGACTGCAAAGTTACTTTCTGGGGTGAGAAGTCAGAATACTGGTTCCTTTGAAAGGGTGCAGTGACTGGGAGGAGGCCCGAGGGGGTCTTCTGGAGGACTGCTTCCTGATCTGGGTACTGGTTACATGAATGTGTTCAGTCTGTGCAAGTCCATGAGCTGCACATATAAGAGCTGTATATTTTTCTCCATGTTACACTTTACGTATGTGTACACACACGCGCATGCATATATGTATATATTTATGTATACACATGTATGTAATATGTGTATATATATACTTTGTATGTTTTTATTAAAGATCTTCTTACCATCCCAATATGCTCACAGTAAAATCAAGAATAGGTGAAGGATTAATAATGAAAAACTACCCTGAGTTATCAGAAGTACAGAATGGTGGAAATGATTTTTTTTGCATCATTGAATTCTTGTCAGTCAAATGTTGTGTTTGAAACATATAATCAATCCTCCCTTTCTTCCACCCCACCTTCCATATTGGTAAAATGTCCAAAAAAGGTGGTAGGTTAGTAGGAAGGTGTGGCAGAAATTATACAAGTGAATAAGAAAATCCAAACAGCTTCATTTTACAAATGAAAATATCCTGTACAAACAGGTGCTTGCTTGCCAATGCTGGGCAAGTTCCCGAGAAAGCCCCACGCACTGCCCAGAGTCATACTCATGCTGAGTCCTGGCCTCTGATCCTGGCTCTCCCACCACTGACGCTTGGCAGGCCAAGCTTAATTCCCTACATATGCAGATCACCACTTCTTCACGCAGAGGAATCACAGCAGGCCTTCTTCTCTTCTCCACAGGAAGAACATGTGAATCAGGTAACATGAAGAAAAACGTTTTGAAAAAAAGTACGAAGCGCTGTACAAATGCAGGAACCACAGTTTTGGGAGAAACTGTACATGACCTCAAACATCTTATTTTTCAGATGTTTTCTCAAATTTTGAAGACTGCGAAGTCAACATTATACACTTTTATGTGTAAGCTATTTTTCCCAATAAAAACAACTTAAAAGGATTAAGGCAAGAGAAAGCTGAAAAGTACTTTTCCCTAAACTGTGGTTTTTACCTCTAGAGCTAAGTTTTCTTGAGCAGTCGAGGAATAAAAATATTCATGGTCTGGAGTTAAAAATTCATCTGTTATGTCCTCAGAAGATTCTGGTGAACAAGTTGATCGCATGGACTGATCCTATTAATAATGCAGGAAATCACTTTTAGGTTGTTGTTCATTATAAACAAATCCTTTATAGTTGGATGCAGTGTTAATAATGGGGTTATCTAAAATTACCCAGCAGTCAGAGTGATACTCCCTGAGCCAGCCCTCCCTGCCTGCTTGCACACCTGCCTCTGCCTTCCTTCCCCACTATAAGCTGTGAACACTCTGCAGCAAGTGAGGCCAATGACAGTCCTGAGACTCAGAGTCCTCATCTGCACAATGGAGGGGGAGGGAGTTGGGTGACATTTCTGCTCTGAAATTCTAAGAAAGGTCCTAGACAACCCAGGCTGGGCCTGAGCTTGAACAGCCAGCCACAGATGCTTTGTCCTCTAGACAAGGAAGCTGAGGCCACCCAGAACTGAGGAGTCCTGTGGGTGCTACAGTTTCAAAGCAAATGAGGGAACATGATATTAAAAGTAGCAATGCAGAGGTGCCTGGGTGGCTCAGTGGGTTAAAGCCTCTGCCTTTGGCTCAGGTCATGATCCCAGGGTTCTGGGATCGAGCCCCACATCGGGCTCTCTGCTCAGCAGCGAGTCTGCTTTTCCCTCTCTCTCTCTGCCTGCCTTTCTGCCTACTTGTGATCTCTATCAAATAAATAAATAATCTTCAAAAAAAAAAAGTAGCTGTGCAGGGGCACATAGGTGACTCAGTCAGATAAGCCTCTGACTTGATTTTCCCTCAGGTCACAATCTCAGGGTCCTGGGATCGAGCCCACTTCTTTGGGCTCCGAGCTCAGGGGGCAGTCTGCTCGAGGATTCTCTCTCTCCCTCTGCCCCTCCCCCTGCTCATGCCAGCTTGTGCATGTGCGCTTTCTCTCAAATAAATCTTTTGAAAAAAAAAATAGCAATGCAATCTCAATAATAAAAATAAAACTTGAAAATTCAAAAGTCCCAGTTATTTCTTCAGCATTTCTATTCCACCCCTCCTTTTCTGCTCTTCTTCCTGTTCAGCCCCTGATCCCCACAGGGGCAGGTAACTAGCTCCTCTCCATACCTTCAGTCATCTCTCTGCAGAGGTTTTATGATTTATTTCCTTGGATGCTGCTTTCACCACACACTTCTTGCCGCATGCTTGGCAGCTGCTCCCTTTACTTCTCATATCAAATTGAAACTTCTCAGATAAGCCTGGCCTCACATACCCTCCTCACCTCCCTGACAGACCTGTTTCTCCAGCCAAGCCAGTGTGCTTAACACAGCCTATCCGTCCAGCGCCCATGTGAGAAAAAGAATAAATTGTCTTAAATTGTCCCTGTGAATGGTCTGTGTGCTATGATTAAATACAATAGTATGTTCATTGAAAGATCTTAAATGTTACTACAATTGTATTTTTATGTTATCTCATTTTCAGTTGCTGTTTATATTCTTTAAGTGATTGTGTCCTCATAACATAATGCTAAAAAATTCTGGTTCCTTAGCTTGGCTGGACTGTGGCCCAACCGCAAGCTTTAAGGGTGAGTTAAACCCCTGCAGGGCTGGAGTCTCAATGCGTTGATCCTGTGGAGGTGCAGTTGTCAGGCATGAACACATGCCTTCCAATGAGAGCTGTCTCTGAGTCTTAGAGGACATTCTAAGTGAAGGAACTCTTCATCACAACCCTGGCCTTGCTCTTGCTACTCCAATCAGACCTCAGTCACCTGCTGGGCCGTGAGCTTTGATACCCGACCTCACACTGTGCTTTCAGAGTTGGTATTATCTACCCAACTAGACAGGAAGCTCAAGGGCTTCCTGACTCTGACACTTTCTGTGTTCTGCACAAACTCTAAGATACACAGTGCTTTGAGTTGAAATGACTCAAAATGTATTTAGGCAGGGAAGAAAGACTTCTTCATTCATGTCAGAGACATGAGAGTGCGTACTCCAACAAAAAAGAACTACTACAGATATTATTTCACTGGCATAATACATAACAACTCAATTCTACTTTATTAGGTCCTTGGGTTCAACCTGGCTCTGCAGGCCATATTACTTACGCTGTAAGATTTCTCAATGACTACAGATGCATCAGAACTTGCTTGAAAGACTCCACTATGCTCTGGCTGCTCATTTTTTCTGGGAAACAGGTGCCTGATACCTAATGATTACAGAACCAGGGCCATAGTCATTCAGCAATATTTAGATGGCATGGAAGGGGAGAAGAGTGGTGTGAGAGAAAAGGTGTGTGACTATTCTGCCAAGGGTGGCCATGCCCCATTTGTCAGGTTCAGTCCAGAGAATGGAGACTGTTAGTTTGGCCTGACCCCAACACACGGTCCTGTATCATCAATCCTTTTGCCCACCCATTCAAGAGCAATGTTTGAAAAGGAACAGATTCTAAATACTAAGAGCCCAAGGCAAGTAGATTTTCTACCTAAGTGATAATTTTAGATGCATCTTTCTTTGACTTGTAAACAATGAAGAAATAATATTCCATCCCCTGCTTGCAAGCAAATTACCAAGTGGAACTACATGGCCTTCAGTTTTAACCTATAAATCTATAAAGTGACGACAGTCAATGCCATTTGTCTCTGGGTTCTTCTGGCACAGAAACTCTGGGAGCCAGTGGAGTTTTTCTGGCTTAAAATGCAATGTAAGGAAATGGGCAGTAGGGAACAGCCCTCTACCACTATATTCAGGTAAGAAAGGTTCATTTCCCTGCCAGGTTAGAGCCAGGAACAGGCTCACTGTATAGAGATTATTTAACTTTCTTTGAGCAAATGTGTCTTCTCCAGTAATAAGAAAACTCATGAATCTTTGGATTTCCTTACGTTCAGGAAGGTCAGGGGAATCAACAGGGTATTTGTTTTCCCCTGCAGTTTAGTGTTTCCAGAAAGATGTGAATGGAAAGAAGACCAAGCAAAGGAAATATGCCAGGAGGCTTACTTATTTTTGAGTGAATAACTTGATAGAGCTCATCTATCCCAATTCCTCCAACTGAACTTACTGGTGAAGCTTCGAGGCCCATGCTGTCTGCCATGCTGGTTACTGTCACAGTCACTGTTGTCCACTTTGTCACACTTGCCATTTCCTCCTGACTCCTCATTTTTCCTGGGATACTCTAGAGTGCACTGCCAGCCCACTTTCTCAGGGTCCCTCAGCAGGGGCTGCAGCAGGAGATCAGGCTCATTTTTAGCCTCATCCTCTAAAGTCACACTACTCTGAGGATGCCAAGGTGGTACTGCCAGCTGCCCAGTAGCCACTCTCTCTGCCATTTCTTTCACCTCCACTGGAGAGAAGGGAAATCAGCATTTAAAACAGAACTGTGAACATTGGACAAAAGCTTTTCCTCCTTAAAGAGCTATATAATACTTTCATAACTCATATTGTGATAATAATTGTCTTTTTAGAACTGCACCATCCCTAGCTTGCCCTGTTGGGCTTGAAGGGGAAGAGAGAAAAGAATTGATAACAGAAAGAAGGATAGAATTTCAGTACACTTCTGAATTTTAGAATGGAAGGTAGCAGAAAACTTGTAGATAGAACTTGTTATGAAGATTTTATGAGAAAATAACACCTGCAGCTCACAATCTCTACAGACTAATGGAAAGGATTCTAGAGATTGCCTAGCTCCTTTAGACTAGGCAGAGATCATATTATGTGAGAATGTGTGTGTCTGTGTTTGTTTATTTATTTTATATGTGTATCTGCATGAGCATGTCTTTATTCCAAATGTTTTATACTTTTGCTAATGTCATTTAACATTAGTATTAAAAAAACAGACACTGTATCCTTTTAAGCTTATAAAACTGATACAAAATGAAACGCCCACAGGATATGCAAAAGTGACACTACATGCTCTCTACTTTCATAATGAATGTTACACATTAAATTTCTACTGCATATTGTTTTGCTACGCTTGTTATACAATGGAAATATTTCCAATAAAGTCTAGAAACGAATAAAAGTTTTTCCCTAAAAAATAAATCACTGAACTGAACAGTATACACAGTGGCAGGCTTGACAGCCTCTTTTCTTTGGAGTAGTAACACAAAACATGTTCATTTAAGCGATATTAAAAGACCCTTCTTAATAAAAGCTTATCTTTCCTGAGTAAGTGGTAAACAAAAGGAGAAGGAGGAAGAGGGGGAAAAGAAAGAAAAAAGAAAGAAACAAAGAAAGAAAGACATTTCCTTTTTGCAATTTGTAACCAGAAAGGCCTTAATTTTTAAACCGGAATGATCCAACAGAAGAAAAGAATGTGGGAGGCTGGTGCAATACAGACTGTGTACTTAGAGGTAACAAGCAGGTTAGAAATATACTTTAAGTTTCATTTGGCTCAACAGAACCTATGGCTCTTTACTCACTTTTCCACTTTAAGTGTACCTCTCCATCATCTTCATTATTTCTTGACTTTGCATTACAGATTTCAGAAGATACAGACTCCATACTAATCCTAAATTATATAGGTTTGGGGGAAGGGGAGCAGGGTGGACACAAATACAACGGTTTGCTCAAGTTCTTGACACAAGTCTGAGCCCACCAGCCCACTCAGAGGACCAGCCCCAACTCTCAGAGCCATTTCCTGGGGCTGCACTGACTCCTGCCCACCACCAGAGAGCGCAAGACTCCACAATGTTCAGACCACAGACTCCTTACCTAGTAGAGCCCTGGCTAGGGCTGGATGACACAGCAGGGCCCTTAGGGTGGCTTGACACAGTGACAAGTGCACTACTAAGCCGAGTCAGCTTGGTTTGGGCACTGGACTCTTTAGGCCTTCCCTGGCTAAGAAATGAAAGGACTGGGTTAGAAGACCTCTAAGGTTATTTTCAGTTTCCAATTTCAAATTTCATGATCCTAAAAGTACTCTTGAGAAATTTCCACAGGAAGAAGAAACCCACAATTGAAATCCAGTTTCACTAGACAGACTTCTGAGGTCTAGTAGAGCTCCCTGCCCCAACAATGCCACAGAACACAGGTGATGGTTTGGTAACTGTTCCTACCCTTCAATCAGAATTCTCCAGTAACAGACACACCAGTGAGTCAGTGAGAGCACAATAACTAACATTTGCAAACACGGCCTTAAGGCACCAGGGAGCCTGAAGAACATTCAGGGCTCTTCAGCCTAGTCTCACTGAGTTCTAGACCCTACCTTTCACTAACCAGCTGCCTGCCTCTGGCATACTTCAGTCTCCGTGGACCAAGTTTCCTCATCTGAAAAACAAGGGAGTCTTTCTTCCTCTACATATCCTTGATCATATATACATCTCATCGTCTATTAAAATAACTCCTCAGGGACGCCTGGTTGGCTCAGTGGGTTAAGCCGCTGCCTTCGGCTCGGGTCATGATCCCAGGGTCCTGGGATCGAGTCCCACATCGGGCTCTCTGCTCAGCAGGGAGCCTGCTTCTCCCCTCCCCTCTCTGCCTGCCTCTCTGCCTACTTGTGTGATCTCTGTCTGTCAAATAAATTTTTAAAAAATCTTTTTTTTAAAGATTTTATTTATTTATCTCTATCTCTGCCTGCCTCTCTGCCTACTTGTGATCTCTAATAAATTTTTAAAAAATCTTTTTTTTTTAAAGATTTTATTTATTTGACCTGCCAAGATCTGTTTCTGTGTTAGTGTTCATCACCCACAGTCTCTTTGTCACAAGACACATGAAGATCACTAAGTGCCTCTGGGGTCACATGGGAGTCTAAAGGCATGGTGACACAAAGAACAAAATGTTAACCCACCTGCTGGTATTTGGGCTCCTGTTTCTTTCCAAACTGTGCTTGGCTCCTTGAGTGGGCTGTGATTGTTCACTTGTGCTCTGTTTTCTGGGTCCACAAAAAGTTGGCAGCTTAAAAAGCAGTAAACATGTTTCAGTGCTTTAATGAAGGAATTCCTCTTCACTTTAACATTCTATTTTTCAAGCCATTCTTACTAAATGTGTAGAAATAACCAAACCTACTAAGATGATTTCCCTGTGCATATTTCATATCTAGTAACTCATCTCTTGGCTGGAGGTCTTTACAACATTACACAGTAATGCTAGCCACCAGAAACCCAGTCTAGACTGGGAGCAAGTGAAGAATAGGCAGAAAAAACAGACTTCAAAAATCCAGTAACTTTTAGGGTGGCTCAGTGTTTAAGTGTCTGCCTTCAGCTCAGGTCATGACCCTGAGTCCTGGGATCAAGCCCTGTGTCAGGCTCTCTGCTCAGTGGGGAGCCTGATTCTCCCTCTCCTATTCTCCCTGCTTGTGCTCTGTCAAATAAATAAAATCTTTTTTAAAAAGTCCAATAACTTTCCCCTATATAATTATTAAGGCAGCAAGCTTTGTGGCAGGAGCCTTGAACCCTGGCTTCTAGTCTAATCCTTACTCAGAATAACCCAAGAGAGTCTTCTGCTTCAGCTTCCTCAGCCATAAATCAGGGAAAATAGTATCTCCCTGAATCCATCAGTGGGGATGCTATGAAAATAAGACACAATAAAATAAAAGCTACAGTACTTTGGAAATAGAAGTAAATTAAATTAAAGCCTGTGTATTTTATTCCAAAGAGAAAATTCTGGATCTGCTTATTCTAATTTTAACAAACTTTATTATATTTCCTAACCTGCAGCAAGTTAAGGCAACAAATGTGTTGCACTGGGATGGGATGGTAGTAAGATGTGCAAAGGTGAGAGGATGCATAAAAATGGTCATAAGCTCCTAGAAACATCGCCAAGGGCAAAAATGAACTATTGGGACTTCATCAAGATCAAAAGCTTTTGCACAGCAAAGGAAACAGTCAACAAAAACAAAAGACAACTGGAGGAGATGTTTGCAAATGACATATCAGATAAAGGCCTAGTATCCAGAATCTATAAAGACCTTTTCAGGGCACCTGAGTGGCTCAGTGGGTTAAGCCTCTGCCTTCGGCTCAGGTCATGATCTCAGGGTCCTGGGATCGAGTCCCGCATCGGGCTCTCTGCTTGGCAGGGAGCCTGCTTCCTCCCCTCTCTCTGCCTGCTTCTCTGCCTACTTGTGATCTCTGTCAAATAAATAAATAATCTTAAAAAAAAAAAAAAAGACCCTTTCAAACTCAACACCCAAAGAACAAATAACCCAATCAAGAAATGGGCAAAGACATGAACAGACATTTCTGCAAAGAAGACATCCAGATGGCCAATAGACACATGAAAGAGTGCTCCATGTCACTCGGCATCAGGGAAATACAGATCAAAACCACAATGAGATACCACCTCATGCCAGTCAGAATGGCTAAAATTAACAAGTCAGGAAACGACAGATGTTGGCAGAGGAAGGGGAACCCTCCTACACTGTTGGTGGGAATGCAAGCTGGTGCAGCCACTCTGGAAAACAGCATGGAGGTTCCTCAAAAAGTTGAAAATAGAGCTACCCTCTGACCCAGCAATCACACTACTGGGTATTTACCCTAAAGATACAAATGTAGTGATCCAAAAGGGCATGTGAACCTGACCGTTCATAGCAGCAATGTCCACAATAGCCAAACTATGGAAAGAACCTAGAAGTCCATCCACAGATGAATGGATAAAAAGATGTGGTACATATATGCAATGGAATACTATGCAGCCATCAAAAGAAATGAAATCTTGCCATTTGCAACAACATGGACGGAACTAGAGGGTATTATGCTGAGCGAAATAAGTCAATCAGAGAAAGACAATTATCATATGATCTCCCTGATGTGAGGAATTTGAGGGGCAGGGTGGGGAGCTTGGGGGTTAGGGAAGGAAAAAACTGAAACAAGATGGGATCAGGAGGGAGACAAACCATAAGAGACTCTTAATCTCACAAAACAAACTGAGGGTTGCTGGGCGGGGAGGGGTATGGAGAGGGTGGTTGGGTTATGGACATTGGAGGGTATGTGATACGGTGAGTGCTGTGAAATGTGTAAGCCTGATGATTCACAGACCTGTACCCCTGGGGCAAATGATACATTATATGTTAAGAAAAATAATTAATAATTTTAAAATGCTATAAAACAAAATGGTCATAAGCTCCCTAAAGTATGAGCTACAGAGACCTCTGCATGGGGGCAAAGATTCCTTAGCAGGGCCTGAAGGCAACAACTTTATTATGGAGCATCAAATAACACATGTTCTGAAAAATGTCATGGTCACCAAGGAGAGCTTAGAATATACTGAGAAATATATTCAAAATAGGTATTTAGAATAATGGGAAGTTTATAATGTTTCCTTTGGTGCAATTAAAAATTTAGGAACTAAGAAATTAAAGGACTAACCCAGGGCACTAGGCATATAAATGAGGCCTTGGACCTTCTTGCCCAGCCCAACCCAGCCTCCAGCTGAATATAGTCAAGGGAGTGATCCATGCCACATGGAGTGAAATTATCATACTGGTTAACCCTACCATATTCCTGACCCACAGAATTGTGAAAAATAATCAGTTATTTTAAGCCACTAAGTTTGGGGTTTTGTTGTTGTTGTTACTACACAGCAATAGATAACCAAAACATAGTATACAAGAAAAGTTATTTCTAATAGTTTTCTAGCAAATCTGAATTTTCAAAAGAAAAAGAAATATTAGAGTCTAAGTACATTCTTTTTGCCTTCTCTTTATACAAAAACAAATGCCCACACTTTTCCAAACGTTTTTTGTGAGGATTGCAGCCCCACTGAAACTCAGCAGGGGACCGTGAAAGAATACCAGACTAGGAGTGAAGAAACCTGCCCATAATCAGCTGTGGCCCTTGGCAGTGGCATAGTAAGGAGTGCGGGTGATGGGAATTGTCTGCTCTGTGCAGGCCATAAAGGGATGCACTTGAGGTGGAGAATTTTAAAACTATAGTAAAACCCACTAAAAGCTGACCAGCTTTTTACCACCATAGGCCAGCAACTCTAAATAACTTCAGTAATAAAATCCTTCCAATGGGGCTGACCTCTCCTATCCCAACATCATCTCGGTAACACCTGGACTTTAGGAAGTTCCAGTCACTGAGCTTGAGCTTTATACTCTGTAAAATGATGGGGCTGATCCATCTCTAAAATTCTGATTCAAGAGACAGCCAGCTCTCTATATGTGAACTTATTCATTTATTCATTCCCTCAATGACCATTTATCAAGTACCTTCTCTGTGCCAGGTACCCTTGCTAGGGCACAGAATGTGTAAGACCCAGGCCCTGCCCTTAAGGAGCTGATGCAGAAGCCACTCTGAAACCTCACTAAGCTTCAAGCTACACCTCCTAGACCAGTTCCCATTGTGTCTTCTCGCCTCCTTTGAGGTGTCTTCTTTGATGACCAGGGCCCTCTGTACCACACTGGAGCTACTCATAAGTAAAGCCTGTGACTCAATCATCATCATATCCCAGGGTTTAACTGTATAGCCTCTGGCTCTAGAAATGTTTACTGAATGAGTGAGTAAATGAATAAGCAATTGAGGATGGAAATTAATACCTGCCCAAGAGACCATATTTAGTAAGTGAGTCATGCTAAATTGTTAATACTTGAATATTTTGACCTATAAAACAGCAATTTTATATGATCCAACCTGATGCACAGGATTTATAAAAAACAAGTGCTGTATGTTGGGTTTAGAATGAGAGATGAAGAGTATCAACCTTGGAATCCCATACTAGAGGCCTTATTTCCTGAAGCCAAGAGGACCCAACTATGAGCTGGTTTTCTTTATGTTAGTCTTTGTACAGGGGCTGGGGCAATGTTGAACCATGTTCCAGATCCTGCTCACACAGCCCTGCCTCCCACTTCTTAGCTGTACCTGATGGCTCTTCTCTGACTGATCTCCAGTGCTTTCTTCAGAGACTTGGGTGACAGCTTTCCAGTCACAGCCACTTCTTTTCCTGGACCTTTTGCCAAAATGTCCCCCTTGGAAGTCTCTCACTATGGAAGACCTTGTCAGGGTTAGGCAATTGCCACTGGTGTCCAGCTGCTGGCCTCCTGGCAGCTGTATGACAGGCGATAGATAGCTGGAAGCTGGGGGGCCCAGGGCTGAAGGGGAGTCATAGATGTTCCCGAACTTTCTTGAAGAAGCCCACAAAGACCTGCACTCCTCCTGTTCCTTCTGTATCATCTCAAGTTTATCGATTTTCTGTTGGATATTCCTGAGCAAATCGGCATTCTGGTGCATTAATGTCTGTGAAATCTTCAGATTCAGCACACACTTACTGATGTACTCCTCGGTCACAGACCTATTGCTCACATGGCCCTTGGCTCCTCTGGCTGGCTCAGGCAGGCTGGGTGAACTAAGAGAACAATTTTGCCAATCCCAGTCCTCCAAGGAGAGCTCTGTGCTAGCTTCTGAAGAGCTCTCGCCCTCCTCACAAAAACAGCATGCCTCTCTCTCCATCTTTTCCAGCTCTTCTTCCATGGACTTTAGTTCATCTGCCTGGCTTGGCCCAGCCCCCTCAAAGGATGAACTCGCTTCTGGGGGCTCCTTCTCTTTGTCATCTCCCCTGTCCAGGCAGCCTGAGTAGATTTCATTGATTTCAAAGCTACAGAGGCTTGCCTGACCTGGACTGGGGCTCCTAGCCTCTTCTGCCACAGGGCCAGCAGGAGAAGCAGCGTCTTGATTCTGAATCTCCTTGGTCATCATACTTGGATCTAGGACATGAGGAACTGGTGTTGCTTTCTCCGGGGAAGAAGGGGCACCCCTGGGTGAATGAAGCCGACTACCTGTTGGAAAGAATAGCAACATGCAACTGGTTAAGGGATCACATGCAGCAGCTAAGCAGCCCTGGAATGCTGCTCAAGTGGTGTGAGAATAAAGAAAGCAGCTTTTTATTTTCCCAGTCCCTTCACAGGTGTGGAAGACTACCAGATACACTCACAGAGGGTGCAAGTGTCTTTCTAACAGATGAAAATTTCCATTTTGACATGAGTTGAGGTAGAAAACTGGGGAGAGATCAAACCCTGGGGAAAATGTTCTAAGCTTAAGTTATAGTGTGTTCAAAACACACGTAACAGTCAGGACATGGAAATTACAGACCCCTAAATCTTAATGACTAAATTCATAGTTTTTTTTTTTTTTAACATACACAGGAGTCTGAATACTCATGTCAGTTAAAGTCATGCTTTTGGTGAGTATCTGATAGAAGTAGCCAAAACAGTGTACAAGAACGCAATGCAACATGGGAAGAATCATAATTCAAAAAATAACCCCAGAACGAACCACCCATCACCCCGGTTGATAGTGTATAGCTTGCAGAGAACAGGATGGAGGAGTGAAAGTAATGAGTGCTTGGCTGGGAGGGGATGGGGGAATGACACCATTCTAGAGGCTTCCAGCCCTATCCAAAGAGATAGAGAGGATGGTCACTTGGACTGGATTCCAGCTCTATAATAACCTCTGGAGTCCTAAGCAAGTCACAACTTCTCTGGCCCTTAGTTTTCTCATCTGGAATATGAGGATATTAAGCTGGATGATTACAAGGTCCTTTTTAGCTCTGAATTCTGAGATTTCTAAAGAAAGCCTATAGGAAAATGTTGGAGGGAAACACCAAAACATTAACAAGTTATTTCTAAGTGGCAGATTTAAAATGGTAAGTAATTTTCTTCCTTGTATGATTTCAAGTTTTCTATAATGAACAGATAATAGCTTTGAAATTAAAAATCACCATTTTCATTTGTAAAGAAAGCAATTAAATCAAGTCCTAAGAACAATCATGCTAGAAATAAACTAGTCATTACTGCTTAGTTCTGGACTGAACCAAGCTATATATGGAGCCAAAAAAATTTAACTTAGTAATTTCAAAGATCTTGATTTTTCCCTAAGACATTCACCATTTCCAAGTGTAAGTGACGTGTACAGTTTGTGGAGTTGATTAGTTGTAGCTTACAACTGTCATAAGACAGTTCATGTCAAATAATGCTTAACCTGTGGGTTAAGGCCATACCCGTTTCCTTCAGCTCTTTTATTTCCAAGTTAGGGGTCTCTTTCAAATGATCTGAGGTCAGTCCTAGATAGACATTGACATCAGGATGGAGTTCGTATCTCTGCACCTTGGGGCTCTCAGTTGGTGGAGTTCTCTGTGTTCCAAGAAAATCCTTTAACAAGCAAAACATCATTAAGGATACATATAATTTATAATCATCTGAAAGTCGCTTTTTTTAAAGTTTATTTATTTAAGTGGTCTCTATACACAATATGGGTCTCAAATTTACAACTCTGAGATTAAGAATCTCATGCTCTTCCAGCTGAGCCAGCCAGTTTTTTGATGTTTTTGAAACAGATTTAGGTATCAAATAAATTCCCTCTTCTTCCTGTTGGGCAGACTGACTATAACTCAAATTAGTTAATTATTATTACCAATATTTTAAAAATAATAACAATAGGGGGGGTCTGCATGGCTCAGTCAGTTAAGCATCTGCCTTCGTTCGGCTCAGGTCATGATCCTGGAGTCCCAGGACCAAGCCCCATGTTGGGTTCCCTGCTCAGCAGGGATCTGCTTGTCTCCCTCTGCGTCTCCTTACTTGTGTTCTCTCTCTCTCTCTCCTTCTCTCTCTCTCAAATAAATAAAATTCTTTAAAAAATTAAATTAAATTAAATAATAACAATAGCTCTCAGTCACTGAATCACATTCTGTGCCTATGCCCCTCTATGTGCTGAGCTTCCCCAGCTTCCTTCATCAATTCCCTGCTGCCCTCACCAAGTGAAGCAGCTAGGAGGTCCTTTTCTTGCAAACCCAGAAAGAATGTGATGAAATGAGGATTTCCAAATCTTCTTACAACTTGATCTCTAGCCTCTTCCTGGTCTCTAAGCTCCCTACACCACTGTGATGAGTAAGCTGAAATAAACTAACGGCTTTAGAGCTTACCTTTAAGTCATTCTTCAGAAGGTATCGGATATCTTGAAGGTTCATAGTTCGGCTTTTCTGCTTGACCTGGATGCCTGACTTAACAATGTCATAGTAAGGTTTTGGAAGCCTGACGTCAGCTTCTAAATAATTTCCCAAGACTATGGCTTCTTTGATAACTGAGCCATCTAAATCATTCCAGGGTATGTTATCTGTTAAGGAAAAAATCATAAGAAAGAGTAGCATTAAGAACTCATGTTTAAGGGGCGCCTGGGTGGCTCAGTCGGTTGAGCATGCCTTTGGCTCAGGTCATGATCCCAGGGCCCTGGGACCAAGCTCCACTTTGGGCTCCCTGCTCAACAGGGATCTCTTTCTCCCACTCCCTCTCTCTCTGCCTGCTGCTCCCTCTGCTTGTGCTCACTCTCACTCTCTCTGTAAAATAAATAAATAAAAATATTTTTAAAAGAATGCTTTAAAAAAATCATGTTTTTTTTAAAAGATTTTTTATTTATTTATTTGACAGACAGAGATTAACAAGTAGGCAGAGAAAGAGGAGGAAGCAGGGCTCCCCGCTGAGCAGAGAGCCGATGTGGGGCTCGATCCCAGGACCCTGAGATCATGACCTGAGCCGAAGGCAGAGGCATTAACCCACTAAGCCACCCAGGCGCCCCAAAAAATCATGTTTTTTAAAAAAAAGAAATCAGGTAAAATTGGGTAACCTTAGTCAAGTCACTCAACCCTGTTAAATAGTAATTTCTCTTTATAGAAAAAGCTACCTGGAAGTCCATTCATATAAACAAGAAGCTACTTTACCCATTTATGAGGGCAATCCCTGCTGCAGAGACAATGTTGGAATCATGCGTGCACGGGCTCCCTGCTGGCAGAGGTGGGCACCACAGGGAATGTTTCATGGCTTCAGGATCCAAAGCCCAGTGCATTTCTCTCATGGAAGGTATGATTTTGCCTCTCAGACTGTAAACACTGCTAAATAGGAAGGGACTCTCACTCCCTCAGTGAATGTGGTTTTACTGTATGTATGTATGTGTGTTCCCCTCTCCTGAAAAATTCCTTGTGTCTTCTGATATGTGATCACTTCCTTCATATTTGGGTCTTACAGATTTGGAAAGGCTTTCATGTCTTTCAAGTGACACTGCTTATACATACACTGAACCCTAGGTGTGTTTGATTTCACAGTTTACTTCTCCAAGACCAATCTTTCCTCCTCATTTACAAATTCTATTTTAAGATTTTGTTTATTTGAGAGACAGAGGTTGAGAACGAGAGACAGAGCACAAGCAGGGGGAGGGGAAGAGGGAAAGGGAGAAGCAGACTCCCCGTTGAGCAGAGGGCCTGCCAATGTGGGACTTGATCCCAGGACTCACGATCATGACCTAAGCTGAACCGACAGAGCCATCCAGGTGCCCCTCATTTACAGGTCCTTAATGGGCATTTCACAGAGACCCCTAAGCATTGACAGCAATACTCAGTTTAAAAACTTTGGCTGGGTTAAATGTACTGCCATTGACAGGGTGATAGGTGGACCTTGTTAAGTCTCAAAGAACAGATTAAAAGAGAAGGACTTCTGGGAGATCATCTCATATCTTCTATAAGCACAAAAAAGTTTTCTTAAAGAGATTTTCTATGTCCTGCATTTTCATAAAACTAAGTAACTCTTGAGGAAAAAAATCTAAGAGTAGAGACTCTGGTCACAGTCAATGTGCTCTTGGATCTACCTGTTAAAATCTCCTGTATGATCATAGAAAAGCTGTAAATATCCGACTTCACTGTGGCTGCCTTCTGTAAGATCACCTCTGGGGCAGCCCAGTTGTACAGCTGGGTCGGGAGGGGCACTCGAGTCAGGTCCTTGTGTATACATCCATCCTGGCTACAGAAGAAAACACAAGGTCAGGTTCATGTCTTAAAGGATCATCATGACCATCGTACAGTACATTTGTGAAACATCTGCCTCTGAAGACTGGCAATCTCCTTGAGCTTCTAGAAACCCAGCTAGGCCCTGAGTTAACCCTCACTGCCTGCTGTTCCAATCTACCAGAGTGGGCCCTGCCCACCCTCCACTGCATCTGACCGCTTTAAGTTTCCCCAAGATGTCATCACTTCAGGTGTTCGCACTGCAAATTGGCTTCTTCTGCATGGCATGGGCTACCCAGAGATCCCAGGGTGACTGGTTGCTTCTTGTAACAAAGGTATTAACTCAAAAATTACCTCAGAAATCTCTATTATTGGCTCCAGAGTACTTATTTTCTGAAGGTTTGTTCATTTATTTACTGCTTATTTTCTTCTCCCCTCTACTAGAGTCAACTCCATGAGAAGAGGCACCTTATCTGTCTTTTATATCACGTATATCTAAACTTACACGAGGGCCTCAGTGCCTACTTTTGAATAAATGAGTATAAGACTCTTTCAAGACCCCCTCAAGCCCTATCTGCTTTATCAAAGTCTTGTGGGACTCCTCCAATTCCAGAGTTCTTTTCTGCACTCTGTCCTCTTGGGAAGAGGCCTTCTCAGTTCAGCACTCAAAGGTTAACTGATTGGCTTGAAAAACTCAACTTCCAAACTAGATTCCTTGAAAACTAAGTCAGAGCATCCTAAATGTCTCCTGGGCCAACAAGAGTCCTCAGGGCGAGGTCAGCACTGACTTCTGTCTGCAGCTTTCATGAGCATCTGATGAGATCTTGTGTGTGGCAAGACTTAGAGCCATAAAGCACTATACAAGTAAGTTATTAATATGAATGTTATTATAGGCATTTGGTAAAGACTGTGAATGCTAGTAGATCATTTTTTAAAGATTTATGTATTTTAGGGGCGCCTGGGTGGCTCAGTGGGTTAAAGCCTCTGCCTTCTGCTCAGGTCATGATTCCAGGGTCCTGGGATCGAGCCCCGAATCAGGCTCTCTGCTCAGCAGGGAGCCTGCTTCCCTTCCGCTCTCTCTGCCTGACTCTCTGCCTACTTGTGATCTCAGTCTGTCAAATAAATAAATAAAATCTTTTTTAAAAAAAGATTCTTAAAAAAAAAAAAGATTTATGTATTTTAGAGATAGAGCGTGTGCTGTGGTGGGGTGTGGGGCAGATCTTGAGCAGACTTACTGCTAAGTGCGGAGTCTGACGTGGGGCTCGATCTCACAATCCTGAGATCATGACCTGAGCCAATATCAAGAGTCAGACCTTTAACTGATTGAGCCATCCTGGTCCCCAGTAATTAAATTTTTAAAAACCAAGTGGCCAGAAGCTCTTTGCTGGTCTGGCAAAAGGTAGATTTGCGGATGGGATGGACATCTCAGACTTTAAGCGAAGTTCCCTAAATAATATTTCTTCCAGAAATAATACTTCTTTGACCTTTTGGTAGGTGGTAGTGAGTTCAGGAAGCCATCAAGTTAGAAAAGTTGATATTGACTTTTTGGTTGTATTACTGAATAGTTAGGTGTGGCCCGGTATAGTATGAACAGCCTAGAGGCATGCCAATATCATATTTATATCACAGGTGAAGCAATGGAGTGTTTTACTATCAGAAATATATTCTGAGGATGTAAAATGCTTGGCTCTTTACCTTGTGGGGTGATTCTTCAAGGGAAACACTCACCTACCTTCTCAGGTCTCTCAGATTTGTCTAAGGCTCTGTGAGAGACAAGTCACAACCAGCATTTATATGTTTTCTCTTTTACTTCTACTCACCTTCTTCTCTTACAATCCCCCTTCTTTCTCGGTTAAATCTAGTTGGGAGGTGGGAGAGCTTCTTTTCTGGATGTCATTCTAGGGCAGTTATTTTTCTAGGCTTCAGCTCTGACATCATTAAAATTATATTTGGCTACAGCAATGTGATACTACTTGCAAGGTCAATTCCAGTTCTAAAGATTCCATTAAGAAGGATTTGAAGAGTAAGAAAAACTGCTGTATCATTTTTATACCACGAGATGGAGTGTTACCCTTGACAATGACATTCAACAAACCAATCAGCCCAAACAGAATGTTACCAAAAATAAATGTGAAATTGAAAGCTATTCTGGATTCTTGGATCTCAGCTCATATTATCAGTTGTCAAAGAAGGGTATGCTGTTGTGGCTGTAACTGCTTGCTAACTGGCGTTTCAGCCTGAAGTTCCATTCTGAGGTTAACAAATCCAAAAGAAAACCTATACCTTCTTACTCTGTTACCTCCCAGCCCCTTACTTGACCAATCTGTGGATCCCAACTCCTCAGTGCATCTCATTTTTTGCTTCTATTCTGATTCCTTAATCACCAGCACACCGGGAAATATGGCCTCCTAGCTGGTCTTCCTACCCTGAACTTCCAATCCATTCTGCCCCAATAGCCAGGAAACATCTTTACCATCTTGTTCTAGCCACAGCTGGATAACTTGAGATCATCTCTTGCCCTCTCTGAGGCTCAGTTTCCTCATCTGTGAAAGACAAGGTTGGGCTGAGGCATTTCCAAAGATCTATTTCACTCTAGGCTTCACATTTCTATTGGAGAGCTCAGGCAGAAGAAACGGTCATGCCTCCATGTCAACAACAGATGTCACTCAATCACCAGCAAATAGCTTGGACTCTGCTGCAGCCTTCCTAAAATAAACCCTGCTGTTATCAAAGGCAAAAATGTCCAAATCCCTTAGCTTCTACATACATAGCTAAAGTGGTCAATCCCATTCTGAACCATTTAAAGTTTTTCCATCATCCAGACTTCTTCTGGATCACTTCTGTTCACTTAACTGATGTTTGAGCACTTACAATGTGGCAGGCCCCAAGCTGCCAAGGAACACGCACAGTCCCTGCCCTCTCAGAGGTCATCCTCTGGTGGGGCAGACGCACTTGGCTGCAGAGGAATGGAATTATCCAAAGTGCTGTGGGGGTCAGGGCTACAGTACAGGCTTCATGGGTGTGGTGGGAGATTGTGCCTGAGGTGAGTTTAAAAGGATAACTAGGTGAGTGCCAACTATTCCAGATGTAGGGAGCAGTACCCAGAAATGGCCTAGACTGAAAGTGGCTTCAGATGCCAGGGAAGTGACAAGGCTGGCACTGTGGGCGGAGCCCCATCTTGGAAGGCTTCCACACCCTGCAAAGTTCCTGGACTTAATCTTGTGGGCAAGAGGGAGACACTGGAAGGTTTAAACTGGAACTGAGAATGGCCCAGATCTGAGGCTGAGCAGCTCGAATGGAGACTGTACTCACGTGGAGAACTGCTCAGTCACACCCTAACTGCTTTCCTGCCTCTCTCTTGCGCCTATCAGCCCCTTCTTCACATCCAGGAGCCAGAGGGAACTTCTTAGCCTGTCAATCAACCATGACACCGCATTGCTCAAAAAAAAAAAAAAAAAAAAAAGCCCTTTGTATCACCCCAGTGTTCTTAGGATAAAAAAAATTCAAATTCTTCGCCGAGGCCCACAGGGTCCAAATATAACAAAGTCCCCTGACTCTCCTCTGCAGGCAGAACGACTAGGGGCATGTGCAGTCTGGGAAGTAAGCCTTTCTGTTTTATTCAATCAAAAAACATGTGCTGAGTGCTTACTGTGTGAAGATTTGTTTTAGGCATTTGAGATACAGCAGTGGATAAAACAGAAATCCTTGCCCTCACAGAGCCTTTCACATGGTGAGAAAAAATACATTATAGACTATGCAAGGAGCAATGACCAGCAACCAAGAGACTGAAACAAAGCCTCAGTGATTGGGGGGTAGGTGGGGGCAAAGGCAAGCTGAGGTACGCAGGGCTGAGCGAGAAGTAGGCCCCATAGCTGAAGCTTCACAGCAGAGCAGAACCAACTCTGCTGTGGGCAGAGGGCTGAGGGCTCAGAGCTGTGGAAGGCAGCAAGGAAGCAAAGGAGAGATCCTCTGCCTTCCAGAGCCTAGGGATGGAGACAGCAGGTACCCCTAACTCTTAGGAGGACTTTGACACCTGCCAAATGGGAAATGAAGCCCACCCACCAACCCTTGAATGAAGGGGTTGTTTTTCTCTCACTGACTTGATGGCCTCAAGGGCTGGGAATGCCCTTAGAGCCCACACAGCCAAGTACCTGGCCCAGGAGTAGGAGGCGTGACCAACTGTAAGGCTCTTCAGCACCTATCACCTTCTCTCTCTTTCCAGGATGCACAGCTATGACACATTTCCCAGCCTCCCTGCAGTGAGGAGGGGATTACAAAGCAGGAAGCAATGATATAGCTACTTCAGGCTGGCCCCTAAATACCATGTGGCCCTGCATGCTCCCTCCTCACTGACCAGGAAACAGAGAACACACTGGGGGGCTGAAGCTTAGGGACAGCAGAACTATGGATGGGGGAACTTGGAATACAGTGAGTGTCCCCCTCCAACATACACATTACATGGCAATGGGAGTAAGAAACATACCTCGGTTGTGTTAAGCCACTGAAAATTTTGAAGTAGATAGAGCATTTACACATATTGGCTAATAGGTGCCCTTGCTTGTTAAATGTTTATTAAAATGAGAATGTCTTAAGCAGAAGTAACTTCCCCAAAGTCCTCACCTTGGCAGACAGGGCAAGGCATTTGGGAAACTTCTTTCTCCAATGATGAACAATTCAGCTCACCAATGAGGAAGATCAGATTCTTTCTCTACAGCACCCACCTTTCCATCATATACTCCAGGTTGGTTAGTCTTGCTTCCCCTGTGGAGACGATGTGGATGGCATAGGAGCTGAGGGAGCAGTGGATAAACCCCCGGGAATGCAGGTATCTCAGGGCGTCGGAAATCTGGAGCAGCAGGTGCACGATCACCTCCATGTGCAGCACAGGGAACTGGGAGCGCTGGAATCAAGGGAGAAAACAGCCAGGAACAACAGGGACTGGGCCCCAACACTGCAGATTGCTTTGTGGTTTCCAAAGCCTTATCAATTGTTTCTCACAGCTACCTAAAGTCCCCATTTTACACATGGGGAACCTGAAGCTCATGGAGGTTAAATGACTGACCTAAAGTCCCATTGATCCAGGGCCCCTCCGGCTCCAAAGCTGGACTCTTTTCCCTGAACTGAGCTGCTTCACACCACAAAAAATGAGAAGAAAGTTCTCAAATCTTGGTATGTATATCCAGGGTGGGCTCACCACCACCATACTACCACAAATGAACCTGTCCTGCATCTCACCCTGTTCAAGCCTATGCATCTGGGAGAACCTGGAAGCTTAAAGGATCAGTCCAGCCCCTGCCCCAGTGAGATGACTGATCCTAAGAGGAAAGAAATTCACTCACACCAACATATCTGGCTGATTAAAGTCATGTTGGTCTCTCCCCAGAGAAAAGGCATTCTTTCGGGAAAAAAAAAAAAAAAACTTATTACTGAAGTATGATTGGCATACAATGTTGTATTCAACACAGTACAACACGGTAATTCAACAATTCTGTACCTTACATAATGCTCACCACAGTAAGTATAGTCACCACCTGTCACCATACAGTATTACAATATTATTGACTACATTCCCTACGCTATACTTTTTGACTTATTTTATAACTGTTAAGCTTGTACCTCTTAATCCCCTTCACCTATTTTACCCATTCCCTACCTTCTGTCATTCTGGCAACCATGAGTTTGGTGTCTGTATTTATGAATCTGTTTTTTTTTTAAGATATTATTTATTTGACAGAGATCACAAGTAGGCAGAGTGGCAGGCAGAGAGGGGGAAGCAGGCTTCCTGCTGAGCAGAAAGCCCGATGTAGGGCTCGATCCCAGGACCCTGAGATCATGACTTGAGCTGAAGGCAGAGGCTTAACCCACTGAGACACCCAGGTGCCCCATATGAGTCTGTTTTTGTTTGTTTGTATGGTTGTTATTTTAGTTTCCACATACAAGTGAAATGATATATTTGTCTTACTCTGTTGATGCAGGGCTCAATCCCAGGACCCTGAGATCATGACTTGAGCCAAAGGCAGATGCTTAATGACTGAGTCACCTAGGCACCCCTGTCTTATTTCACTTAGCATAATATTCTCTCTAGGTCCATCCACATTGTTAAAAATGGCAAGATCTCAATCTTTTTATGGCTGACTAATATTCCATGTGTGAGCTATATACCTCACATTATAATAATCTCGTGTTACATATGTTTACACAAATATCATGTATTTTATACATACATATATACATACCATACATTATACACACATATATATACATGCACACATATTTATATATGATATGTGTGTGTATACCTATTTATCTGTATCTCCCATCTTCTTTACCTATTCACATTTGTTCATGAACACTTAGGTTGCTTCCGTATCTTGGCTATTATAAATAATGCTGCAATAAATATAGGGGTTCATATATTTTTTTGATTGGTATTTTCTTTTTTTTTTTTTTTATTTATTTGAGAGAGAGAGATCACAAGTAGGCAGAGAGGCAGACAGAGAGAGGGGGAAGCAGGATCCCTGCCGAGCAGAGAGCCTGATGCAGGGCTCGATCCCAGGACCCTGAGATCATGATGTGGGCCGAAGGCAGAGGCTTAACCCACTGAGCCACCAAGCGCCCCTGAATTGGTATTTTCATTTTCTTTTTTTGTTAAAGATTTTATTTATTTGAGAGAGAGAGAGAGAGAGAGAGAGAGAGTATGAGCAGCGGGAGGGGCAGGCAGAGGGAGAAGCAGACTCCCCACTGAGCAGGGAACTCAATCACAGGACCCTGCGATCATGACCTGAGGCAAAGGAAGATGCCTAACCAACTGTGCCACCCAGATACCCCGGCATTTTCGTTTTCTTTGCATAAATACCTAGTAATGGAATTGCTAGATCATATAGCAGTCCTATTTTTTTTTAAAGATTTTATTTATTTGTTTGACAGAGATCACAAGTAGGCAGAGAGGCAGGCAGAGAGAGAGGAGGAGCAGGCTCCTTACTGAGCAGAGAGCCTGATGCGGGGCTCAATCCCAGGACTCTGAGATCATGACCTGAGCCGAAGGCAGAGGCTTTAACCCACTGAGCCACCCAGGCGCCCCAGCAGTCCTATTTTTAATTTCCTCAGAAACCTCCATTCTATTTTCCAGTGGTTCCACCATTTACATGCCCACCAACAGTGCAGAAGGGTTCCTTTTTCTCCATATCCTCGCCAATACTTATTTCTTGTCTTTCTGATTCTAGCCATCCTGACTGGTGTGAGGTGGTATCTCACTGTGGTTTTGATTTGCATTTCCCTAATGATGAGTGATGTTGAACATCTTCTCATGTTTCTGTCTGCCATCTGTATGTCTTCGGAAAAATGTCTATTGAGGTCCTCTGTCCATTTTAATGGCATTATTTAGCTCTTTTTCTAGTCAGTAGTATAAGTTCTTTATGTGTTTTGGATATTAATTCCTTATCTGATATTTCCTTTGCAAGTATCTTCTTCCATTTAGTTGGATGCCTTTTTGTTTTGCTAATGGTTTCCGTGGCTATACAAAACCTTTTCATTTTGGTGTAGTTCCAATAGTTTATTTTTGCTTTGGTTTTCCTTGCCTGAGGAGACATACCCTTAAATATGTTGCTAAGGCCCATACCCAAGAGATTACTACCCATCATTTCTTTTAGGAGTTTGATGGTTTCAAGGCTCACATTTAGGTCTGTAATCCATTTTGAGTTTATTTTTGTATATGGTGTAACAAAGTGGTCCATTTCCATTCTTTTGCATATGACTGTCCAATTTTCCCAACAACATTTGATAAAGAGACTGTCTTTTCCCCATTGTATGTTCCTGCCTCCTTTTTTGCACATTAACTGACCACATAAGTGTGGGTTTATTTCTGGGCTCTCTATACTGTTCCCCAGAGAAACGGCATTTTCAGATAATATCTTTATCAAATGACAAGAGAGGAAAAGGGATGGGAGGGAAGGAGAGATAACACTAATAGGAAGTGCTCAGGCAGGAGGAATGGCTAGCCATTTTGGGGAAAGGCCCTTCCTGGAGGGTCTCTTCTCATTCCTGCCCAGAGTCTGTAGAACAAAGCGATGGAGAAAGAAAAGCAAATGCTTCAGGACCTCTCTGAAGCCACATCTCAGCCCAAAGCACACTTCCTAGGGAGTCTGTGGGCCCTGAAAGAGGTTCCCACAAGAAAATTTGAAAAGTGAGAGGGAGTGACTCAGGTGTGTATATGAACAAACCCCTTTCTACAGCAAAGGTCATGAAAGGCACAAATGAAAATACAGAGAATTAAACCAGGGTTTGGCGCATCTGGGTGGCTCAGTTGGCTAAGCTACTGCCTTCTACTCAGGTCAATGCAGTAAGCCTGCTTCTTCTCCCTCTGCCTGCTGCTCCCTCTGCTTGTGCACATGTACTCTCTTTCTGTCAAATAAATAAATAAAATCTGAAAGAAAGAAAGAAAGCCAGCCAGCCAGCCACGGGCCACTTGATTACAGTTAGAAATGCATCTGTTTTCTGGGTCCGTTGAGCTCCTCGAGGTCCGATGAAAAAAACAGGACAGACAACAATAAAATCACACTAGTTCCAACCAGGTGCTTATCAGCCGTAAATGGTGGATATATAGCACTAGAAAGTGAAGAATTAGGATGTTTATCTTCCCCGCAAACAAAAATGGAAACTTCACTGCTGGAGTAGGGGAAAGAGGGCGGTGGGGAGAAGTGAGGAGGGCAGCAAGGGGAGGAAATGCTCAGAAGCAGCCACTTACACGTTCGTGGAGGACACTGAACAGTGTGCCAACTGTGACACGCTCATACACAAGGCGGGTCTTCTCCAGGTCCTGGGACAGGCACACGGCCATCAGCTGCAGCAGGTGGGGGTGTCGGAGCTTGCTACAAAACAAAAGCAGCTTCAGATGCGGCTGAAAAAGGAAAAATGAGGGTTTTCCTTCCTTCTAGGCCCCTTGAACACATTCTAAACACACAGCATTTGTACATTATGTCTTTCTAAGAAAACAGGATGGGTGGGGGGATGGGAGTAGGGGGATCTATGGCCTCTCATCAGTAACAACAATGCCAGTGTCACCAAGAGCTACTGACCAAGGCACCCCACCTACATCATCCACATCCTAGCAACCACATGTAAGACACAGATCATTATACTTATTTTTGAGATAAAGAAACCAAGGTCAGAGAGCTGTCAGGGACTTCCCCAAGGTCATAGACCCCTCAGTCTCATGGCAAAGTCCACACAGTGTACATGTGTTTTTCCAGCTTCCTTGGGTCCCTTTACAGAATTCCCCAAAAGGAAGAGGTTGGCCTCTGATACACCTCTTGCAGGGGTTGAGTGGCCTACTCAAGGAACCAGATCCATTCACTCAGCAGTCTTGGAGTGAAACCATGAACCAAGATTGTGCCTCAGCAAGAGCTGAAGGGCTAACCCTGGAGCCACAGGAAGCCCAAGGACACTAGGGTACACCACAGGCATGTTCTCAATGGCACAGACTCAGTTCCTCTGTTGTGTGCTCTCATACACAGCCATGGTCTATGAAGACAGGACTGTGCATGCTATCCTGATGAGCACAAGGCCATAAAGGGGAAGGGCCTCTGGGGGCTGCTGGGTGGGAGCTGGACCATCAGAGACACAGGTTATGGAAGTGAATCAGCTAACAGAATTAAGCCACTCAGTATCACTATCCCCACCACTCAGGCTACCCATTAATTCCACCTTTTCTCTCTTGGTAGCCTTTGGAATCAAATAACCCATTCCAACAGTCAGGAAATACTGAGGCTGAGGGGGGCTGGTCTCCACATCCCAGGGACAGTACTAAATAGCCCTGAACTTGGGTCTGTAAAGAGACCTGGACTGTATGTAACGCACCAGGCCCCTGGACTTCCTTCTCACCTGCTATGCTCCTGCTCTGCAATTAACAAGTCAGCCAGCCTAAGCCTGCTGCAGTGAGGGTGGGTGGGGAGATTCAGCTCCTTTACTGTGACCCTGCTCCCATTCCACACCAGGCTGCAAGGACAAGGGAAAATGTGAGCAGCAGGGAGTGAGCTGCTCTCCCAGCCAAAGACCAGAGAAGTGGTATTACATAGAATCTATAAAGCAGCCCCCACCCCCGCGCCCTTGAATCCTCCCTCCCCCCTCCCCTCATACTCTTACCCCCTTATCCTAAAGCACCCTGGGGAACTTAGTATAGGTGGCAAGAAGTCACTGAAGGATTCAAGGGCAGGAGGGATCAGGTCTGCATCTTAGAAAGACAATAGCAGCAGTAGTGTGGGGAATGGTAGGAAGGGGTGTCAGAGAATGGAGGGACTGGCTAGGAAGCCAGTCTGGGTGAAGGGTGCTGATGACTTCTGGACAAAGACCACAGCAGTAGGACAGAGATGAGGGGGACCTGGCTACAAATCTGTGGCGAAGGCAGGAAACAAAGGTTGTATTTGTAGGGGACAGAGGGCCTCAGGAGGCTGGCAGAGGCCTTTTCGGAAGGGTGTTTCTTTGAGACATGGAGGAAGCATCCAGGTTCAAGGAGGGCAACAGACCTGGGGCAAGACAACTCTCAGGACCCTGCACGGGCCGGGTCTCTGGGGACTGAAAACACCCCAAGGACTTCTGTCATAGCCAAATCCCATTACTGCTGCCCCTGCTGCAGCTGGCTGCTGAGAGCTGCAGCTGATGCCTGTTCCGGCTTCCACGGAAGCCTCAATCAATACCCTCTGGCCTATATCAGAGGCCGGACAGTCACCACTAAGCTTCCTCAAACTCTTTAGAAAACAGAAAGTTTAGAACAGCATCATGAGTAATCCTTTAGAGGAGCTGTTCTCAATGGGGAGGGGGTGGAATCTAGCAATGTCTCTAGACACTCTGGTTGTCGCAGTACTAACTGCGAGGGAAGGGGGTCACTGGAGGTTGCTGCTGGCATCTAGTGAGCAGAAACCAGAGATGCTCTTAAAAACCTCCTACAAGGCACAGGACAGCCCCCAATGACAAAGGGTACCCCGGCTAAAAACATCAGATGTGTCTGGGTTGAGAAACCCTGATTTAGACATCTGTTCTTCATGTTTCCTTGTGTTGGAGGAGAAAGCCTTCATACATAAAAAGGAGTCATATGAAGCCCACCCTTCCTGTGGGACTACGTCAGACCTCCCACAGGCCAGCTGCTGCTCACTTCGTCATGACCATGTAGGGGCCGCTGAAGAAAGAGAAGGTAGGCTCATCATCAGCTTGAATCACTTCCTTTTCTCCAATTACTGGGAGAGATCCTAGGTAGGCCAGTTGTGCTCCCCCTGTGAGATAAAACTGAAAGCAGAGAGCACAGGTTCAAATCAAGAGGAGAGAAGAGGAAAAGTAAAATGCCTCAAGAATCTTGTCAGCCAGCCAAAAATAACAATAGCTGCTACTGACCAACCTGCTGAGCTCCCCCATGCCCTGGACACTATTCTTTAATTTGTGCTCTCTTTAATCTGCCTAGAATCCCTGCAAGGTTGTAATATTCTTTCTCTTTCACTAGTGAGGAAACCAAGGCTCATGAAAAGAGGTCAGACACCCACCTGCCAGAAGTTCTAGGTTGAGGTTCAGACCCCCACAGAACCCAGGCCAAAACACGGCCAAAGCTGACACTCCTCCTCCCCCTCCCCACCAAGTCTTCCTTGGCACAACCAACAGACAGCAGGGCTAGAGACTAAACTGTCAGCGAGCAAAGGGGTGCCCGGCTAGCTCAGTCGGTAGAGCATGAGACTCAAACTGTCAGGGAGCAGCACCCAAGACACATGCCCAAATGTCTCTCTTTATTGGGCAGAACCAAGAACCCAAAATATAGTATTTTCCCTCAAAACATTTCTCAGTTTAAAATCTCAATTCCTTAAAGGCATTCCAACAAAAACTTATGAAGCACCAGTCTATGGAGGGTCTATCACAAGACTGGGGCAGGGGGAAGTGTTGAGGGGGTCGCCTGGCTGGCTCAGTCAGAAAAGCCTGTGACTCCTTATCTCTTGGAATCTTGATATCTTGCTCTCGTGCTCCTGAGTCAAACCCCACATTGAGTGCAGAGATTACTTAAATAAATACATAAATAAACTTTAAAACACACACACACACACACACACACACACACACACACACAAGACCCAAGGGGTCAGTAGAGCTCTCTGCTTCTCTTCAAGGAGACAAGTCTGGGGCCTTCACTGGGAAATAAAGGATCATTTTCTAAACTCCCCAAATGTAGCCCAAGGTCATTCAAGGGAAATTTTCAGGGCTTTCTTCATTTTTCAGACAGGAACACTGAGGGGTCTCTGTCCTGCAGAAGAGAACTACTTCTCCAGAGAAGATAAGGAAGAGCTGCACAAAGTGGGGAAAGGGGGCCAGAGCCAGGGCCAGCTGGCTCTCCAGTTGGCCCCAAAAATGCTGGGTGTCCACAGCAACCTCTTACCTTCCCAAAGCCAAAGCTGTAGATATTCTGTGCAGAAATGACTCCAGCTTTAAGCAGTCGATTAGGAGAGCCATTAGCATTTCTAGAAATAGTTTTAGATGGAAGAAAAGTTAAGAGTTAACCACCTATATCCAGAGAAACAATGCTAAACCAAGCTATGAGAATGTGTAGTTAATTTTGTCTTGACTACTTGACTTTTTATCCTGGAACTACAGATGATACAATAGCCAGCCTGTGAGCGGGCCCTGTGATTTCTACCTTCTGGTAATCCTGCCTTTGTGGTCAGATAGGGCAGACCTGTTAGCCCAACTAGACACTGAAGAAATGACAGACTGGTTGAATTCCAAGACTAAATCCATCTGGGCTTCTGTTCTAATGATGTTCTGATTACTTGCTCTGAAGGGAGACCAGCTGCCATGTTGTGAGGACACTCCAGCAGCCTATGGAGAGGCCCAACACTCTGGCCTAATCTGTCAGCAGCGTGAGTATGCCATCTTGGAACTGGATACTCCAGACCCAGTCAAACCTTCAGATTATAAAGCCCCACCTGACATCTTGACTACAACTTTGTAAGAAACCCTGAGCCAGATCCATACAACTAAGGCATTCTCTGAGTCCTGACCCACAGAAATTGTATGAGATACAAACATTTAATGCTATTTGAAACTGCTAAGTTTGGGGAGATTGGGGTGGATTCATTATGCAGCAATAGATAATGAATTCAGACAGTCAAAGCTGGAAAAAAATCAAAACATACCTTATCCAACTTTTATTTTTATAGATGGGACAAATGAAGCCCAGAGAGGGGGAACCTGCTAGTCTGGGGTCACAGAGAAGCAGGAGGGACCAGACCCTGATGCTGCTCATTCCAGCCACTGCTCTTCCCACATATCACACCCAAACCACCACCTGCACACTGGGACACCCATGAACTAAAGGTGTCTTAAGAGGAGAGGCTTATATTTCTTTCACTCCCAGAGGCTGACACAGTGCCATGCATGCAGCACGTGCTCAGTTAATGCAGCAGTTTGGGCTCAGACTGAAGGACAAAACATTCTGCAACTGCTGGAGCCAATGACAAAGGAGCTGCGGGTGACAGCGTGTACTCATCCTCATCCCACGTGAGCTCTGTGAGGCACCATGTGCCCACTTTTCATGAGCTATCCCTTCCGCGCTTTAAGCTGCTATGAGGTTTAAGTGAAGATCCAGGGGACAGCAACTGCTTCCTGCGCAGAGGCACAGATTTTGAGGTGGCAGAAGGGCAGGCCTCCCCACTGACATGGCTCCCCCTGCCCAGCTGGGGCCGCCTGGCTGTGTGAGTGGCTCTTCAGAGGGTATGAGCTCTGTTGAAGTAGAGGAGCTAGCTGTTCCCCAGTAGGGACCCAGGCAACAACTGCACTCAGACCAGCCCCGTTTCTTGCTCTTTTACCTAAATTCCTCAGGCCATGTCTATGTAAGCGAACTCAGCTGGGTGGGGGGAGAAAACAGACACCGATTACTCACAACCATACAACCATCTGTCCTTCTCAATTCGTGTTTTTCTTTGCCCTAATCGGCTCTGTGTAAACATGTACCTGTGAGGAATCTTACCTGACATGGCCCCACTCAGATCTGAGAGGCCATTTCTTATCTCACTGACTCATGTGGTTTCTTTACATTAAAAAAAAGGGGGAATGTGTGTACTTGCACTCCTGTTAGGCACTCTGCGGTCCAACCCGATAAAAAGAATAAAGTTTCATCTAACTATAAAGTAGATGCTATATCTAGATTAGTAACTGCAGTTGTTTAAGTTTCTCAATACTTCACTTTGATTTTCCTTGAGGCTGGCCCACATTCCAACAAGCAGTGAAGGGCTGGCAGTGAGTGACACGGACATGGGTCTTGCCCTCTCGGCGTTGTGGAATTGAATAAAACTTCTGGTCATGAGAGACTCTGTTTTGAAGCTCCATCTTCCTTTCTAACTAATGAACTCCAGGAGCAACAATGGTTTTATAAGCAGTTGCCCATAAGATTCAACAGAACAGATGGCATTCACGCCATAAAACTGTTGGTATGAAATTTAACACAGAATAGTTAACAAATGCCTACCAAGGGCAGTTTCATTCGATAACACCAATAAAACAGAGTAATCAGGGGCACCTGGGGGGCTCAGTGGGTTAAAGCTGCTGCCTTCGGCTCGGGTCGTGATCCCAGAGTCCTGGGATCGAGCCCCGCGTCGGGCTCTCTGCTCTGCGGACGGCCTGCTTCCTCCTCTCTCTCTCTGCCTCTCTGCCTACTTGTGATCTCTGTCTATCAAATAGATAAATAAAATCTTAAAAAAAAAAAAAAACAGTAATCAGAAACAGCTCAAGCAGTTAGCACCAAGTTAACAGGGTTCTTTTCCTCTTCTTTATGTTATATAATTACCACCTCCTTCTTCTTTCTCATAAATGAGGCTCACTTTCCCCCATTTTTCTGCTTGCTACCAGAATCTGTGCTTCCTGAATTGCAATTCTGACACCCTTAAGTAAAAAGCCTTTGTCTCTTGTTCACTTTCACCTCCTTTTCTTAGTTGCCAGTGTTCAGTCTTATTAGAAACGGGCAAGAACATATATAAATAAAATCATTACAAAGTGGGACAAGTCTCTCCAAACTCTGAGTGAGAGAGCTCCACACAAGGGGGAGTAGCAAGGGCGGGCAAAGAGGTGGTAGGAGTTGGACCCAGTAGGGCCTCCAGAACCAGATAAGGGATTTGGGAGTTTATCCTGATAGGTACAGAGAATGCCTTAAAGTGTTTTTAGCAGAGAGTGGCACAACTCGATTTCCATTTTTAAAAGGTTGTTCTAGAAGCTGACCCACAAGAGTGGCCCCAGGAGGAGCAGTTAGGAGTAACTAGTCCTCAAGGGAATTAACTCATCTTTCCTGAGAAGCCAGCAATATTCAGCTCACAGAAAGAAAACCAGATTTGCTCAGGAAACAACAGGAAGAGAGAGCCCGTGAAGGTGTGACGAGTCTAGCAACCTTGATTACAGAAAGTAATGCCACCAGAGAAAATCAAAATGGAAAGGATTCCATGAGTACAAACCCTAAGTCAACAAAGCCCTAAGAATTTAAAAGAGCTAGGTAGTTGAGCATGGAAAGAAGCCTGAGGCCCTCCTCCTGCAGCTGTGACGGAGACATGGAGGCTGCCCACCCTGCTAGCATCAGGTCTCTCACACTAGCTTAAAACAGCCTGAGGAAGGTAAGTTAAACATTCATGTTCTTTTGCAATCTTAGGAAGAAAGGAGCATTATTTCCATGGTTTGGGAGATGACACAAAAGCCAGTTGGCTGCTCTGCTGAGAAGGAATTTTCTGCTGGGCTTCTCAGACCTGCAAATTTCTTTTTTTGCTAATCACTAACCACAGGGTGGCTCCCACTAGAGCCCAGACCACTCTCCCCCCACCCTACATTCCTGCATGGGGGCAGGGCAGCAGAAGGTGCTCCTCTGGCTTCTGTAGGGGCCACATGCTCTCTGTCAGAGCTCACCGCTTAGAGTGGGCCAGATGCCAGACAAGACCCATAGGGAGGGAACCTTGGTGGTCCACGTTGCAGGGCTCCTACAAGGAAGGCTGGGGTGACACCAAATATCCCACACTGTTCAAGGCAGCACTCACCCCTGTATGAGACCACCAAACCGGGGCGGGCCGCAGATGAGCCGCTGGGGGGAGTCGATCTTCTTCAAGAGGTCACAGGAGAAACCCCGTATGATGGCCTGCATGTGCGAGGCGCAACGCTGCATGAACTCCACCATCTGCAACACACCGTGAAGATGTTCAATGCTGGAGCGAACTAAGAGCTACCCTGGCCTTCAGTGGACCTGGAACAGTCTATCCTGAATGATCTGAGGAGCCAGGAGCCCCTGACAGGGAAATCTCTGCAAAGGGTAGGGCCCAGGTGATTTTTTATGGGAATGGAATGTTTTCAGGGAGATGATTTGGTAATAATTTCCTCCAACTCCCTGGTTCCTCAAAAAGTTCTCCCTCCTCACTGAGTGGATGATCAAAAAGATTCACTAGACTTACCTGATATTTTATAGCTGGTTAACTTGCTTCAATCCAGGCCTGTGTAGCCAGTGCCATTAGGCAAGGCCACTGTAAGCCCTGTGCTGTCCCCAGGATCAGCTCCTCCCCACTCCCTGGGCTCCTGATCCTAGCTCAGTGCTCTGCCTTGGCTGCGGTTACAGAGAGGGTCCAGCCTCACCGCGGTGCTGCGCTCCTTCCCTGATGTCAGAGCCCAAGTCTGCGGGTCTCGACCCTTCTCATCATGGAGTCGAAGATCACCCCCTGCATCCAGCAGTTTGCTGAGGATCCACTGATTGCCTGAAAATGCTGCTGCGTGAACAGGAGTACTTCCATCAAAGCAGCGGCTGGAAGGGAAGGCATTCGTATCAGGGTCCGTAATCTCCTCCCTTCCACAGAGCGGGGTGGGGGATTCAATGGCTGATACAAGGCTCCCTTTCTACAAAGGCAACTTTTGGGAGGAGGATTATAATACCATTTGTGAGGCTATGCCAATAGGAGCTTTATACACACCTCCTTTTTCCACCCTTACCTTTCTAACCTTCAAGGTGGTATCATGTTCCAATCAATAGATGAGAAAACAAAAGGGCAAAGCTGAGATACATACCCAGGTATGGGTCTGGTTTTAAATCTGGTGCTCCTTTTCCCATTGTCCCTTGGTACTGGCTGCTCTGAAACAATTTCTTCATGTCTGTAGTGTCCTGGAGTCAGGGTGGTGAAGCACAGTCTAACCAGAGATCATCCCTCTCATGTGAGAATGTCTCTATCTCCCAGTCCTATGGTAGAGGCCTGCAAAACCCTGATGCCAGCAATCTGATTAAGAATCTACAATTCAAGGATGCCTGGGTGGCTCAGCTGGTTAAGCGTCTGCCTTCGGCTCAGGTTACAATCCCAGGGTCCTGGGATGGAGCCCTGCATAGGACTCCCTGTTCTGTGGGGGAGTCTGAGTCTCCCTCTCCCTCTGCCGCTCCCCCTGCTTGTGCTCTCTCTCAAAGAAATAAATAAATCTTATTAAAAAAAAAGAAGAAGAAGAATCTACAACTCAGGGGTGCCTGAATGACTCAGTCAGTAGAGCACATGACCCTTGATCTTGGGTTTGTAAGTTCAAGTGCTGTGCTGAGTGTAGAGCCTACTTAAAAAAAAAAAAAACATTGGGGCACCTGAATGCTCAGTGGGTTATGCCTCTGCCTTTGGCTCAGGTCATGCATGATCTCAGGGTCATGGGATCGAGGCCCGCATCGAACTCTCTGCTAAATGGGGAGTCTGTTTCTCCCTCTCTCTCTGCCTGTCTCTCTGCCTCTGCCTACTTGTGATCGCTCTCTCTATATTTAAAAAAAAAAAAAGAGTTTTTAAAAATTAATTAATTAATTAATAGATAATATTTAACATTTGGGAGATTTCTCACTAAAAATTGGGATTTTCAGGGTCACACTGGCTCAGTCAGTTAAGGGTCTGCCTTTAGCTCAGGTCATGATCTCAGGGTCCTGGGATCAAGCCCCATGTTGGGCTCCCTGCTCAGTGGGCAGCCTCCTTCTCCCTCTCCCTCTGCCTCTCCCCGCCAGCTCATGCTCTCTCTCTCACTCACTCTCTCTCAAATAAATATATAAAATCTTTTTTAAAAATTGGGGATTTTCAGCCTCTTGGAAATTTAGAAGATCTGGCCTTCCTGGCTCCCTTTCTTACCCAGGAGCAACAAATGCCTAACCCTTCTTAGAGAGACCCTGTGCTCACTGACTCCACTTGGACCCACAGGCATCTGATTTTGTGAGTTCAATAGGTCCCTGTCATCACAGCATTTCTTTTGAGCACTTAATAATATAACCTCCCCCTAGAAATTTCCCTTCACTTTGATCAAAAGATATTTTTTAAGTCACATGAAAATAGTCCTATCACAAAATACAAAGCCAAGGGGTTTGCCTTCCCCTCTTTGACAACATCCTTTCCTACCTCCCCCTGGCATCACGGGGACTTCTGAAAAAGGAGAGTCAAACTGAGTTCTTAAGGCCTGGGCTCCTGGTCTCAGCTCTAACCATTAACATACCATTATAGGCCAGTCACTTAAATTTTCTGGGCCTTAACTCTCTAACCTGGAATATTAAATCTTTGAATGATTTGATCTTTAAGGGTTCCAGCTCTAAGCCTCCACAAAACAGACATAACTGCAGATGACTGGAAAAATGCTGCATTTTTGCTAGGAACTCCAGGAATTCCCAGTGAGGCCTCCTACAACACTGTCACCTGCAAACAAGTGAGACAGCCCTTTCTTTCTCACCTTTGAAATTAAACATTAACACAGGACAGGAGAGTGTATATAAGTCTTAGAAGGAAATAGCAAAATGTTCACTATATTAATTTACATTTGGGTTATAGAATTCTAATACCAATTGGTGTTTTTTCTTTATTCTTTTGTAAGCTTCCAAGTTTTCTCCTACTAAGCAAGCAACCCTATAAAAAACAAACTCCCCCAAAGCTTCTGACATCAATACTTTAAACAGGGCTTCCTTAAAACAAAACAAAACAAAAACAGGGCTTCCTTGTGTAAGAAGATGGAAATGTTACTTTATGACTTTTATGAGTATATTCTGGAATTCCTATAGAAATCAGCTAGAATCATGTTTCTGGTTCTGTTCAATAGGAACTATAAAAGTATCTGCTGTCCCCCCCCCCTCTTGGAGGAGGTGGTTGTGAAGATCAAGTGAGCTGGTCCCTGGGAAAGCCCTCTGAAAAGCAAAAGTGCTACACTGTTCCACATTAAAAGCTGGGCCAACTGTTAAACTGAGGTTCTTCTAGATCACAATTACAAGAGCAAGGCAAGCGATTCTGATTAAGTGATCCCAAGTATATTAATAAACGTGGTTGGTGAGTATGTTAAACTGATTAAGTGAATCATACAAATTTTAACCTGAGTGGAAATATACAAACTGTACTACTTAATAAATAACAATTAAGTTCCTGTTATTTTACTGTACCTAGTAAAACTGCTTAGAAATATGTTCCAACATAGCTATGCAACTGTATTTAATTGATATAAATTAGCAAAGGCTCTTTTAATATCTTCTCAGATTGTTTTCCAAATGCCCCAACTCATCTTAAAAGCATACTATTTTCTAGGTAGTGATATTGTTATACTTACTAATTTGGATCTGATCCATAATCCACCAGAACATCAACTAATTTCGTAAAGCCTAATAAGGCAGCAACAAAAAGTGCAGTCTGACCCAGAGAATTAACTGCATCAACATAAATTCCTGCAAAGTAAAGGGAAAGATCAATACAAACATCAGAAGACTTCTGAAAATAAAGCTAGAAAAGTTCTTATCATGAAACAAACTTAAATTCTCCTCCACAACCCTTCCATGTATTAGTAAGATAAACTAAAAAAAAAAAAAAAAAAAAAAAAAATTCACTAATCCCATCAAACATAAAATGTCATCTGAAACACAACCATTATCATCTACAAAAATTGCACTCGGAACACCTGGGGAACCTAGCCGATTAAAATACCCGTGGCTCTGGACACTTTGTATGACCCCACTGAAAAACCTCAACTAAGTAAAACAATAGCTTCTCCACACTTAACACGAACCAGGAAACACCCCGAAAAACATTTCTTAATTTATCAACTCATAAGAAAAACCACTCAGACTGCGTTCTCTCCCTCTTACTCTCCCAAAAAAGAAGAGAAGAACGATCATCAATGGCAAGTAGCAGTTACAAAAAAGTAACACTAAATGCCCGCTTCACGCTCAGAAGAGAACGCCACGCCTCCTCCTCGTGGTTTTGGGTACTCTACACATTCAGAGAAACTTCTCTAGTAACAAACTATAGAAATGATCCCTGAAAGTATAGTCTTAAAGTCACCGTCCCTCACTTTCCGTGGTGAAAGAAATCCATATACATTTTACTCATGGTGACTTTTCAAAATAAAGTCACCATTTTTCAAAATGTAGACTAGCATATGTTTTCAAAAGAATTGTTCCATTACCAAAGTTCGACAAAGCGTTTTTGAATAGGTTTCAGAAGACATTTCAACTTATTACTAATTAACATGCAGCTGATAAACAGCCAATCGCACGGCATTTTCCCCACTCACCCCTTTCACCAATTGCCCGGCAGTTCCGCCTCGTCAGTTTTACGTAGACTGCTGACGACTACAAAGCGCGCCGGAACTTCAGGCCGCGCTTCAGTTTAGACCGACAATGGAGCCAGTGAATCCTTTTTCCTCCCTCCGCCCTGCGAGGAAAGCCTAAGTGGATGATGAAACCCATGACCCAAGCCAAAGACAGTTTTGCAGAGCACTCCCGGTTTTTAAACTTAATCCCGTCTAATTACCAGCCATTTCCGTGGTCTTTGGGATTTTTTAAAACAAATCAACTGGGACGCCTGGGTGGCTCAGTTGGTTAAGCAGCTGCCTTCGGCTCAGGTCATGATCCCAGCGTCCTAGGATCGAGTCCCGCATCGGGCTCCTTGCTCGGCAGGGAGCTTGCTTCTCCCTCTGCTTCTGCCTGCCTGTCTGCCTGTGCTCGCTCTCTCTCTCTAACTAATAAATTAAAAAAAATTTTTTTTAAACAAATCAACTAATTTTTATTTACATAAAAGGTGTGTTTAAACAAAACAATACATAAAATTATGCTTAAAGATTCAGGAGCTCTGGGGAAGCTGCGCAGCTCAGTTGGTTAAGCAACTGCCTTCGGTTCAGGTCGTGATCCTGGAGTCCCAGTATCAAGTCCCGCATCAGGCTTCCTGCTTGGTGGGGAGTCTCCTTCTCCCTCTGACCCTACCCCCTCTCATGCTCGCCCCCGCGCGCGCGCTCTCTCTCTCTCTCATTCTCAAATAAATAAAATCTTAAAAAAAAAAAGATTCAGGAGCTCTCAGCTCTTGGTCTAAAGACAAAACTCCACACAGTTTACCAGGCTGCCGGTGGTCTGGCCCACACACCAGGTCTCCAGCCTTATTTTGCACCAGATTCCCTTTCACTTCAGTCATACTGAACTTCATCCCTTTTGCTCGCCATATTCCCTTCTGCCACAGAGTCTTTGCAAAAACTGTTCCCTCAGACAGGAGTTCTCTCCCAATCCCTTCCCCAACTTAACTGCAGTTCATCATTAAGACATCTGTCCAAGTGTCATTGTCTCAGGGAATGGTTCCCTGACCTCCTTAATCAGATCCAACATCTTCTCTGTGTGATTATTTGATTAATGCCTGCTCTTTGCGTGAGACTATGTCTGGGAAGGGCAGAAACTTTGAAATGACCTTGTATACCCACAATATTCCAAACACCTGGTACTAAAAGAATGAATCCAAGCAAAGGTGTCCAGTGCAGAGAACTGGGCAAGACTGGGGTCCTTAACATTGTAATCTGTCATTTTAAAGTCACGGGGGGAAGAGAGTCACAAAACATTTTACCTAAATAGACAGTTGAGGATGGAGCCCTGAAGTCCACTAATATTTTAAGGGGCAAGCTGAAAGGACAAAGCCAAGCAGTAGGGAGAAAAGGAAACCAAAAGAGGTAAAAGAAAAACCTGGAACAAGTGGGTCACAGTGACAAGGGAGATAAGAGTTTCAAAAAGGAGGATCAGTCAACAGCATCAGACTGGAGAAATCTAGTAAGAAGGGTCAGTGTTCTTGGGCCACCTGGCTCAGTGGGTTGGGCCTCTGCCTTCAGCTCAGGTCATGAACTCGGGGTCCTGGGATCGGGCCCCACATCAGGCTCTCTACTCGGTGGGGAACCTGTTTCCCCCTCTCTCTCTGCCTGCCTCTCTGCCTACTTGTGATTGTGTGTGTGTGTGTGAAATAAATAAATAAAATCTTCAAAAAAATAATAAAGAAGGATCAGTGTTCTTACTGAGAGCAGTGCTAGTGGGGTTCACATTTCTTATTGCTCAAGTCTCACTATGTTACAAGTATATGTGGCATGTCTTCTTCCCTACCAGACTGTCTGCCCTAACCTTCAGGGCAGAACTGCCAAATTTCTCTCTCGTCAGTACCAGGTAAACTGACTTGACCTAGCTAGCCTAAGAGTAGATAGAGGAGAGCAGCAAAGAACAATGTGGGAAGAAATCTCCACAGATAGCTCCTATGTCTCCAAATCAGGAAAACAAGGCACTAACTGCTCTGTGTTCTACACTATCTTTTTGAAGATATTTATATACCAGACCTTGGAAAATACAGTATCTTCTTTTAGACCAAAGGCAGGCATGCTCACTGTCCAGTATAATAAAGATAACAGTTTCTTTTGGAGCAAATTCTATAATTTCCATTATAGAAAATAAGCTCAGGTGCTTCTGCTTACAGCAACCCACTACATGTGCAATGTTCTATAGCTCTTTGCACGGCTTCGTGGGAATTAGGGCTTGAGCAACCAGACCAAAAAAACTAAAAGTCTAACTACTGTTGTTGCTATGAGTAATAAACTATCACTCAATTCTGTGACCCTGGAGTCTCCTGTCTTCTGCCTGCTTCCATACACCTGAAGCTACATAATTTGTAAAATCATAGATTATTCATACTTCTTGATAGGAAGAAACTACAGTTTAGGGAAGCAGACTGGTTAATTCCTGGAGCTCATGAAGTAAGAAATTAAATCAACCATGGCCTCCAAAGGCTTAGGGAGGCACTTAGAGAGGCAATGACCAACAATTCTTGAGAAGATACAGATGGCTGCAGAGAAAAACAGGTAGAAAACCACCGTCCCCACAATTTACATAACAGCCTTTTGGTAATTTCCTAGTAGAAAATATCTATTCATTAATTCACTCATTCAACAAATATTTATTTCAGGCCAGCCCACTGTAGTCATGTTGTTACTGATATAAAGGTGACCAAAATAAGTCCCCCAAGAAGTGACCAAAGGCAGCTTTGACATGTTACAAAGACTGGACTAAAAAATTCAAAAGACCTAGGTTCAAGTGTTGAAGTCCTAATGACAACCCTTTTTAGCCTGGAGCCTCCAGATGGGTCAGTTACCTAATCTCTGGTCCTCCCAGGAAGCAAGACCTGATATTAATAAGGATGTGTGCCAGGCACCATCCTAATGCAATCCTCACAATAGTACCGTACAATAGGAGGAAGGTACTATTATCACTGTTTTATGGACATAAAAAACAACGTTTAGAGTTGGTGGGCAATTTGCCAGAGATCACAAAACAATCTGGCTCCAAAGTCTCTGCACTACAGCATACCTCTCCCTCTCATCTTAATTCCTCACCCTTGTTGCTCAGAATTGCAAAAGGCTTTCGTCACTAAACAATATTGTTCACAGCATTAAACAAAAAGGGGAGATAAAGTATTAATTTCTGAGAGCAGGAAACCTAGATAGCTTTGGGAAAATGTGGAATGATGGGGTATAAAGGGAATGAGAGGATAAATAATGTGTGTATAGAAGGATGAATATTTCACCTTACTCTGCAGTATTCAATAAACCAACATAAAATGGTGCCTTGAGTTGAATAACGGGGATAAAAAAGATAATGGGGATAAATAATAATGGGGATATATAAATAAATAATAAATAATGGGGATAAAAAAGATAAACTTGAAGCTTGAAGAAAATAAAAAATGAGAAAACATTCAGAATTTGAGAAGAGGTGGGAAAAGACACTTTCCTAATGCTGTTAGGAGTGTGAAGTGTTACAATGCTTTTGGAAAGCAATGTGGCAGTATCTATGAAAAGCTGGAGCCAGAAATCCCACTTTGAATATTAAAAATCCATTATGTAGTGGCACCTGGGTGGTTCAGTCAGTTAAGCATCTGCCTTCGGCTCAGGTCATGATCCCAGAGTCCTGGGATTCAGCCCCACATCGGGCTCCCTGCTCAGTGGGGAGGGGAGCCTGCTTCTCCCTCTGCCTGCTTCTATCCCAGCTTATGCATGCGTGCTCTCTCTCTCACAAATAAATAAAATCTTTTCTTAAAAATAAAGATTTTACTTTTAAGTAATCTCTACACCCAACGTGGGGTTTAAACTCACAACTCCAAAATCAGGAGTCTCATGCTCTACTGACTGAGCCAGCCAGCCAACCACCCCTGTTGAGAGTTGTTTGTCTGCTTGTTTTTTAAAGATTTTATTTATTTATTTGATAGACACACAGCAAGAGAGGGAACACAAGCAGAGGAAGTGGAAGAGGGAGAAGCAGGCTTCCTACTGAGCAAGGAGCCCTTATCCCACGACACTGGGATCATGACCTAAGCTGAAGGCAGCCACTTAACAACTGAGCCACCCAGGCACCCGGTGTTGGGAGTTTTTTTGATTACTGATTTAATTTCTTTGCTGGTTATCAGTCTGTTCAAATTTTCTACTTCTTCCTGCTTCAGTTTTGGTAGTTTATATATTTCTAGGAATTTATCCTTTCTTTAAAGATTGTCCAATTTGTTGGCATATAGTTTTTTATAATTATGTTCTCTTATACTTGTTTGTATTTATGTGGTGGTGTTACCTCTTCTCTACCATTTGTGATGTTATTTGTTTGAGTTCTTTCTCTTTTTTTCTTATAAAGTTGGGCAAGAGGTTTATCCATTTTATCGATTTTTTCCCCCCTCATAAAACCAGCTCCTGGGGACACTTGGGTGGCTCAGTCAGTTGGGCATCTGCCTTTGGCTCAGGTCACGATCCCAGGATCAAGTCCCACATCAGGCAATCCTTGCTCAGCAGGGAGCCTGCTTCTCCCTCTGCTTGCTGCTCCCTCTGCTTGTGCTCACTAGCTCGCTCTCTCACTCTCTCTCTGACAAATAAATAAATAAAATCTTAAAAGAAAAAAAGTTAAAAATGGAACTACCCTACAATCCAGCAATCACACTACTGGTTATCTACCCAAAGAATACAAAAACACTGATTCAAAGGGATACATGTACTCCGATGTTTATAGCAGCCTTATCTACATTAGCCAAGACATGGAAGCAGTCCAAGTACCCACTGATTCATGAATGGATAAAAAAGATGTAATATACATATACAAAGGAATATTATTCACCTATAAAAAGGAATGAAATAGGGGCGCCTGGGTGGCTCAGTGGGTAAAGCCACTGCCTTCAGCTCAGGTCATGATCTCAGAGTCCTGGGATCGAGCCCAGCATTGGGCTCTCTGCTCGGTGGGGAGCCTGCTCCCCCCACCCCTGCTGCCTGCCTCACTGCCTACTTGTTATCTCTGTCTGTCAAATAAATAAATAAAATCTTTTAAAAAAATGAAATATTGCCATTTGCAACAACATGGATGGTGCTAGAGAGTATAATGTTAAGCTAAATAAGTCAGTCAGAAAAAGACAAATACCATATGATTTCACTCACACGTAGAATTAGATTTGCCAACTTTATAGCTCCTGTCAAATGTCTCTTATTTATTTATGATTTTATTTGACAGAGAGAGACACAGAGAGAGAGAGAACACAAGCAGGAAGAGTGGGAAAGGGAGAAGCAGGCTTCCAACCGAGCAGGGAGTGGACTCCATCCCAGGACCCTGGGATCATGACCTGAGCTGAAGGCAGAGGATTTAACCCACTGAGCCACCCAGGTGTCTGCTTTTTAAAGGAAAGATTTTTCAGCCTTTGAGCCAGAGACTTTCAGCTCCCAGGAATTGTGACTACCCTTCTCATCTCTCAAAACAGCAGAAACTCCTGGATCCTCTTTCACAGACGTTAACAGTGGAGGTGCTACACCAAAGCATTCAGCTCTGTACCATAGGACCTGTCAGCAAGAGAACCCTGGAGCTGTGGACAAAGTTCAATGGTGCCAAGTTTGGGTGTAAATAGTTTTACCTGGAAATGACCAAATTATTTAACTGGGTATGTGATTATACTCAGATTCATCCGGGCATTTGTTGGAGTATGTAAAAAATAAAGATGGAAAAGGAATGGAAATACTGTCAGTAGGAATACATCTTTAATTCTTATCCCTCCCTCTCATCTTTCATTCAATCAACAATAAAAAAAAAACAAAACAAAACAGGGGCGCCTGGGTGGCTCAGGTCATGATCCTAGGGTCCTGGGATCGAGCCCCGCATCGGGCCCTCTGCATGGCAGGGAGCCTGCTTCCTCCTCTCTCTTTGCCTGCCTCTCTGCCTACTTGTGATCTCCGTCTGTCAAATAAATAAATAAATCTTAAAACAAAACAAAACAAAAAACTCTGGGGTGTCTGGGGCTCAGTTGATTAAGCAAACAACTCTTTAAAAAAAAAAAAGACTTTATTTGACAGAGATATAGAGTACAAGCAGGGGTATCCTGGTAGTCCCAGGATTGAGTCCAGTATAGCGGCTCTGGGCTCAGCGGGGAGTCTGCTTCTCCCTCTGTCCCTCTCCCCTACTCACACACTCGTGCTCTCTCTCTCGTGCCCACGCGCTCTCTCTCTCTCTCTCTCTCTCCCTCTCAAATAGATAGATGGACAGACAGATAAAAAAATAAAATATTTTAAAAATTAAAGGCCATGCTTAATTAACATATACTGAATGACAGCCAGTTACAGCCCTCCTCTTTAAAGCCTGGGAAGCATTCCCTCCACAGATCCAGTAAAGCAGCCTCACCCCTGAAAGCAAAAAGAAATGACAGGCCTTTGCTAGTAAGAAGCAAGCTGATTCAAGAGATCAGTAAACAATAGCAGTTGCATGAAATCGCTGTCCTAAGAGCTTGATTTTCAAATACTGGTAAATTACAGACAGGGCACCATGATTGTGGCAGGAAGGGGAACCAGGTGGCTGAAAACCAGTGCTGAAAAACAAAGCCTTTGGGGTTTTCTAACACAGTCTGCACTACCTGTTCACACTTTTTGAGTATGTATGTAAGTATGTATTTTTTGAGTAAGTTCAGTACCCAACATAGCTTGAAACTGGCAACCCTGTGATTAAGAGTTGCTCTACTGACTGAGCCAGCCAGTTACCTCCCCCTGCCTCCATTTTGACCTCAAACTTTTTTTTTTTTTTTTAAGATTTTCTTTTTAAGTAATCTCCCCATTCAATGTAGGGCTCAAACTTACAACCCAGAGATGAAGAGTCATAGGCTCTACTGCCTGAGCCAGCCCAGGTGCCCATGACCTCAAACTTTCTAAATAAGGTTTTTGTTCCAGTTTATCTCTTAACTCAGGCAAAAGACCCTGCAGAAAACAACAACAACAACAAAAAAAACCAAAAAACAAAAAACAAAAAAAAAACATAACTTGTTGGGAACCAAAACTACTCCCTCAAGCAACCATGATTGCCCTGAGCCAAAAGGACCCACCCGGGATTGACTCCAGGACAGTGATCTGTTTAACCTTCACTGCCTATCTGGATGTACCCACCACCCACCTTTGCCCTCCATTTTCTTTATATAAACCTGGAAGTATTTGGGGCATTTTGGAGATTGTAGACACTAGTCTTAGACACTAGTTTGTTGTCTTTCCAATGGTGACTTCACTGAAATAAATTCCTTTCTTATTCTACCACCACTTGTTTCTCTGCCTTCGGGAACCCCAGAGCCAGGTATTCCTGCACCCCTTATGTGCCAGCTACAACTTGAGTGCCAACTCTTAACACTATTAGCTACTATGTATTGAGGGCTTTCCAGGTACCAGGCATCATTCTAAGTGACTTACATATTGGATGAATGCAGTTGTTAGTCATCCTAGTTTTAGATAGAGAAACAGACACAGATTACATAACTTGCCAAAAGTCACACAGCTGTTAGATAGCAGAGCTGGTAAGTCACCTTCACCTTTATCCCATTTTGTTATGTACTCAAATACTATTTCAGGTACTGAGCATACAGAGGTATGGAGGTGAGTAAAGGTTCCTACTCTCACTCTGAGTTTACATTCTAGTGAGGGAGAGAGATGACAACAACAAATACCCAAGACAATGTTCGATAATGAGGCATGCCAAGGATTTTAAATGCTGAAACTGAGAGACTGGTGGCTACTTTAGATTTGGGTGGTCAAAGAAGGCCTTCTTTGGAGGTTACATTTACACAGGGAAAACAATTAATGTAAAATTCAAAGAAGGGAACAAAGTGGTATATTCCAGCAACTTGAAGACAGCATCAGGGTATGAGGGAGAGGTGAGGTGCAGGCAGGGGCCAGATATCTGAGGGTTTTCTTTTTAAGATTTTTATTTATTTATTTATTTATTTATTTGACAGAGATCACAAGTAGGCAGAGAGGCAGGCAGAGAGAGTGGGGGGGAAGCAGGCTCCCTGCTAAGCAGAGAGCCCGATGCGGGGCTCGATCCCAGGACCCTGAGATCATGACCTGAGCTGAAGGCAGAGGCTTTAACCCACTGAGCCACCCAGGCGCCCCTCTAAGGGTTTTCTAGGCAAGGTTGAGGTCAAGGGAGTCTGGATTTTAAGTGTGAAGGGAAGCCACCGAGAGGTTTAAAGCTGTGAAGACCAGTTTTGAGGACACTGCCTCAGGTGTCTGTGGAATAGATCATGGTGGCTTGCATTTGGGTGTATGTAGCAAGAAAGGAGAAACTTGGGCTGTTCTGGAAGACGAGTCAATAGGATACACTGATGGACTTGGTGAGGGTTGGTGAGGGAAAGAGGTTTCAAAGGTGATAAGTTGGTTTGTGCCTGGAAAAAAACCTGGTGGATCATGTTGCTAATAGGGAAGACTGTGGAAGAGACAGGGATTTCTCATCTAAGGGATGGGCTTTTTCAGAAGGAAGGAAAGAAGCAGTCAACCACTATACTTGCTTTATCTAATTGGACACTTACAACAATCCCATGTGTTGATGCTATTACTACTACATGCTACCTACGTTAGAGGGACAGACTTAAGAAATTTCTCCAGGGGGCGCCTGGGTGGCTCAGTGGGTTAAGCATCTGCCTTAGGCTCAGGTCATGATCTCAGGATCCTGGGATCAAGCCCTGCACCCGGCTCTCTGCTGAGCAGGGAGCCTGCTTCTCCCCTCTCTCTGCCTACTTGTGATCTCTTTGTCAAAAAAATAAATAAAATATTTTAAAAAAAGAAAAAAAAAGAAATTTCACCAGAACCCACAGCTAGTAAGTAGCAGACCAAGGTGTCAATTCCAGAGCATACACTTCCCTCACAGCCCCCCACCTTTAAAGATGACCAAGAACTAATTTAGGGCTCAAAATGAAAGCTTGGCTTTCCCAAAGGAGATCCCAAAGGAGAAAATCAAGGAGGAAATACATGGTACATAGCTAGAGTGCAAGAAAGAGAAATTAACTGTGATCTGGGAAGGTACTTCTGAGACCAGGAAGCAATCTCAAAGCTTCAACAGCAGGGAAGGAAAGGAGACACATTCTCAGGAGATATGACTTTCTCTTTTTCTTTTCCTTGTTCTCCCCCTTTCTTTTCATTATTTTTTTTTTAAGATTTTATTTATTTATTTGACAGAGAGATCACAAGTAGGCAGAGAGGCAGGCAGAGAGCGGAGGAAGCAGGCTCCATCCCAGGACCCTGAGATCATGACCCGAGCCAAAGGCAGAGGCTTTAACCCACTGAGCCACCCAGGTGCCCCTTTTCTTTTCATTCTTTTCTTTCTATTTCTTTTAGGTTTAAGTAATCTCTACACCCAATGTGGGCTCAAATTCACAACCCTGAGATCGAAGATTGCATGTTCTGTTGTCCCAGTCAGCCCAGCACCCCTCATTCCTTCTTTCTTCTCATCTCTCCTACCCTTCCTTACCAGCCCCCCTCAGCAAAGATTTTGCCTCACAGTGGGCACAGAAGTAGAAGCTATCACTTGAAAAACCCTCACTATGGTCTCATTACACAGATGAACTGCCTACCTTTTCACTCCCCATCAACTCTGGCCAACTCAAAGTCCTGCCCCTGGAAGCCACTCTCTCCTAAATCTCAGTTTCTCCTGCTCTATCCAGTCCTTCCATCTGCACTCAGACTTGTTCTCCCATCTTTATTTTCTTTTTTTAATATTTATTATTTGAGAAAGGAGAGAGAGTGCATGGGGGTTGGGGAGGGAGAACCAGACTCCCCACTAAGCAGGGAGTCCAATGAGGGGCTCTATCCAAGGACCCTAGGATCACGACCTGAGCCTAAGGCAGACGCTCAATGGACTGAGCCACCCAAGCGCCCCATGTTCTCCCATCTTTAATTCTCCCACGTTCCTATCTACAACCTACATCCTACTTCCCCTCCCCACTCCAATGCATATCCGGCTCTATACTTTCCATCACAGCTTGATCTTCTGGGAGCTCTTTCCACCCAGTGGCAAGCCCTCACATCCCTTCACTGATCAGCCCATCCCAAACCAGTTCCTATATCTACCACAAGACCAATAAAGTCACCAATAAATGCCATGGATACCTTTCTAGCTGTATCTTAATCTCTCATATGCTTCCTACATATTTCTCTATCCCACTTTCCTTTCTTGGCTTTGATCAAGCATACTCATCTGGTTTCCATCGTACCTGTTTGGCTCCCCATTCTAAGTCTGCTTTGGGAGTTCTGTCTGTTAAAGGTCAGAAATTTTTCCTAAATGTGCCCTAAACTTAACTCTACCATCACTTCCCACCACATTGCCCTACCTAATTCAGTTACTCCTCCATTCTTCCCATCTTAACATAAGGAACCATTTGCTCAAGCCATAAAACCTGACAATTATCCCTCACTCATACTGAAACAATGCCCCAAATCCTGCCAATATTAAATACCTTTCAAATCTAGTCAGTTTTTCTTTCTTCATCACCATCATGATCTTCCCTACTGTCCAGATGAATGCAGTAGGTGGCCAACCAGGCCTTACACTTGCCACCTCAAACCCTGCCCCAATCTAACTGCCACAGCGCTGTTAGTAACCTTAAACCACAAAGCAGATCAAAGCCATTCTCCTTTTTTAAAAGTTTTTATTTATGTACTTGACAGAGCGTCCCCCCACAAGCAGGGGAGCAGACAGAGGGAGAAGAAGCAGGCTCCCACCTAAGCAAGGAGTCCCACAGGGTACTCGACCCCAATTGAGCTGCGCACGCACCCCCTCTCTCCTTTCAATAGGTAGCCCACCACTCTCACTTAAACAAAAACTCCCCAACTCCCCACCCAAGTGCTACAACCAAATCCTTCCTTTATTCCTTAAAAACAAAAACGAAAAAAATAATAATAATAAGCGGGACACCTGTGTGGCTCAGTTGGTTAAGCAGCTGCCTTCGGCTCAGGCCAGGATCCCAATCAAGTCCCACATCCGGCTCCTTGCTCGGCAGGGAGCCTGCTTCTCCCTCTTCCTGCCACTCTGTCTGCCTGTGCTCACTCTAACAAATAGATAAATAAAATCTTAAAAAAAGAAACACACAATCAGAAAATAACCCAACAAGAAAAAGATTAGAAACAGAAAAAGAACAAGCCCACCCCCCAACAACTGGGTGCCCACATTAATACTACCACCTAGCCAGATTTCACTTATGCTTTTATTTACCAACAAGGGAACCTACCAAAACCACTCAGACAGTATTCCTCCCCTCTAACCACTCCAAGGGAGAGGAAGAACGATCATCAATGACCTAGGATTATTGTATGACACAAATATCCAAAGTCTAGCTTCACGCTCAGGAAGGAATACTACACCTCCTCCTCGTGGTTTTGGGTACTTCACACATTCAGAGAAACTTCTCTAGTAATAAACTATAGAAATGATCCCTGAAAGTATAGTCTTAACTTCAGGTTTCTGGCCTCGAGGAGGTCTATGGCAGCCGCACACTTCTCTTTGATGGCGACATTTTTTCCACGTTCTTCCATTTTAGAAATATCACATAAACACATTTTCAAAGTATTATTTTATACACCACCTTTTAAAACACTCTGAATACTCTTAAGAGTCTTTTTTCTTTAAGGAAACTAAGTCTTCTACTTCCTAATTAGCCTATTATGAACGGACAGCCAATCAGAAGCTTGTCTTTCTGCCGCTAACACTTCCGGACTAGTTTAAGATAAGGCTGCGCTGGGGGGCGCCAATTAGTCCGGCATCTCATGGATTACACGCCCCCTCTTCGGGTGAGAATTTTTTTTTTTTTTTTTTGAACCTCTAAGACCCTAAATTTGGAAAGCTAATAGTAAATTAATTTGACATTTAAAAAAAAGATTTTATTTATTTATTTGACAGAGAGCACAAGTAGGCAGAGAGGCAGGCAGAGAGAAAGACGGGAAAGCAGGTCCCCCGCTGAGCAGAGAGCCCGATGCGGGGCTCGATCCGAGAACCCTGAGAACCCCGAGAACCCCGAGACCATGACCTGAGCTGAAGGCAGGAGCTTAACCCACCGAGCCACCCAGGCGCCCCTAATTTGACATTTTTACTTTGAGATCAGCTCCTGGTTACTAACTTGTGTGTGGACTTGAGGGGCACATAATGCACCTGGATAGGTTTCTTTCTTTTCTTTCTCCTTCCTTCCTTTCTCTCTCTCTCTCTCCTTCCTTCCACCCTCCCTCCCGCCCCTTTTCTTTCCCCAAGATTTTATTTATTTGATAGAGACACAGCCAGAGGGAACACAAGAAGGGGGAGTAGGAGAGGGAGAAGCAGGCTCCTGGGAGCCTGATGCAGAGCTTGATCCCAGGACCCCAGGATCACCATCCAAGCAGAAAGCAGATACTTAACCAACTGAGCCACCCAGGTGCCCCTTATTTTTTTCTTTTCTTTTCTTTTTAAGATTTGGGTTGTTTTTCAAAACAGTGTATATCCAGGTGTAGAGAGCAAAATGGAGTCTCTCATATCAAGCAGTTAAGGTACTGCAGCTAGAAAATATTGCTTAGACCAATCTTGGCTGACACCCCAGAACTGATAATAACTAGAACCAGAGGAGGTCTGCAGAGACCCAAACTGATTAAATCCCTTTAACAAGGGAAGAATTTTGGCAGGAAACAGTCAGACTCTTCAGACCTGACCCCCCTATGTCTGAACACTTGAAAAAGGCAACTGCCCCCAAAAGGTCTGCCGGGTTGATCTCCAAACAGAACAGAGATCTTTCACTGTTTGAACATCAGAAGCAGTAAGTGCCCAGGGCTGACCTGGACCAGACAGAGGCCTTATCTCAACTGTACACCCACGGACTGACTTTGAGTTTGGTTGGTTAACTTTCTACACCCTTCTGGGTATCTTGTGTGCTGTGGGGCTTGTATTCTGTCCTGTCTGTGTGCTGTATAAGAAGCTAAGCATGGGGCGTCTGGGTGGCTTGGTGGGTTAAAGCCTCTGCCTTCAGCTTAGGTCATGATTCCAGGGTCCTGGGATCAAGCCCCGCATCAGGATCTCTGCTCAGCAGGGAGCCTGCTTCCCTTCCTTTCTCTCTGCCTGCCTCTCCGCCTACTTGTGATCTCTGTCTGTCAAATAAATAAATAAATCTTTAAAAAAAAAAAAAGAAGCTAAGCTTAGGGGCGCCTAAGTGGCTCAGTGGGTTAAAGCCTCTGCCTTCGGCTCAGGTCATGATCTCAGGGTCCTGGGAATCGAGCCCTGCATCAGGCTCTCTACTCATCAGGGAGCCTGCTTCCCCCCTCTCTCTCTGCCTGCCTCTCTGCCTACTTGTGATCTCTGTCTGTCAAATAAATAAATAAATAGATAGATAGATAGATAGATAGATAAATAAATAGATAGGTAAATAGATAGATAGATAGATAAATAAATAAATATCTTTAAATTAAAAAAAGAAGCCAAGCTTAATCCCATGGTGAACTGTCTTTGGGTTTGGAATCCTGAATAGCTTTATAATTGTGATATAACTTTGCTTTATGATTGAATAAAGCTGACACTGTGGAAAGAAACAACTCGTGTGTGTGCCTTCATAGCATGCTCATGAAACCAAGCCAGTCTTACATGGGGGAATCTGGAAATTTATTTTGACAGGCGGGGATACTCACCATTATACTAACAAGGAGTCGCACTGTAAATTTATTTTAAAAAGGAATTTTCCCCTTCATTTTTTAAAAGATTTTATTTATTTATTTGAGAGAGAGCGTGAACACGAATGGTGGGGAGGGGCAGAGGGAGAGAGAAAAGCAGACTCCTCACTGAGTAGGGAGCCCAACAAGGGGCTGAATCCCAGGACCCTGAGATCAGACCTGAGCCGAAGGCAGATGCTTAACTGACTGAGCTATCCAGGCACCCCCTCTATTTTTTTAATTAGGAAAAATATAACAAGAGTAGTGTGCTTACTTTGGGGGTTTGGGGTGTGGGAGGGTCTGCTTTAATTGGTAATTATGTACATATTCATATTATTTATAATTTTTGAAACTTAAATTGTATCATCTTTATTTTAAATATCATCAGGCCTATCTAAACAGAGACCACAATTTTTTCAGTTTTCTTCTTGGTGCTGCTCAGTATTAAAATAAATAAAATTCAATCTAAATAAGTCTTATATTATTATTATTTGTTTAAATAACTTGCCAGGTGAGTCTGACAGGTTGCACACTTTTACCCACCCCCTCCTGCCAAAAAATGGACTTAAATGTGATTTCTCTCGTTCATTAAAAAAGAGACAAAAAACAGAAACAAAACCAAGAACCCTATCATTTCTCCAATACGTTAATATGTTCCAGGCCTTCTACTAAACCCTTTACATAGATCACCCCATTTAATCTTAGAACTAACCCTAAGAGTTTGAGGAAATGGAAACTTAGAATGTTAAGTGGCTCACCCATGCCACAAAGCTGTCTCCTGGGGCCTTAAGCACTGACATTCCACCTTTCTGTATCTTGTAAGTTCTTATCTTCTTCCATGTAACCCACAAAAGAGGTTCTTTGTGTTTTGCCCAAGACTAGAACTAGGTAAAACTTAATGAACTGACCTGACCAAAGTAAACCCATAAGTAAAGAAGGAGGCAGTAGAAGTATGGGGCGGGGGGTGGGTTGCAGAAGTCGCCAAGGAAGAAAAGGGGGAATCCGGGGTGCACTGTCTGAGGAGCAGTGAGAAACAATTTTGGCATTTTTTACAAATGCTAATAAAGGTTGACTGGGGATGAACTTTTTTTTTTTTCTTTTTTAGATTTTATCCATTTATCTGACAGAGAGGCATAGTAAGAGAGGGAACACAAGCAGGGGGAGTGGGAGAGAGAGAAGCAGGCTTCCCAAAGAGCAGGGAGCCTGATGTTGGGCTCGATCCCAGCACCCTGGGATCATGACCTGAGCCGAAGGCAGACCCTCGATGACTGAGCCACCCAGGTGCCCCAGGCACGAACTTCTTACTGATGGGAGTCAACTTAGCAATCAGAGGTGCTATGAAGAGGAAAAGGCTATGAATACAGCCTGTGTCCTAACTGGAAGGTCTTTTGGCCGTTTCCTGACAGACAACCACCATGTATTTTGCCCAGTGAATAGCACTCAGCAAGTCTGTGACAGATCAAAAAGAAAATGAGACCAAAACTCCTTTCCTCAAGATTACTAACAGAGGGGCGCCTGATGGCTCAGTCATGGTCTCAGGGTCCTGGGATGGAGCCCCGCATCAGGCCCTCTGCTCAGCAGGGAGCCTGCTTCCCTTCCTCTCTCTCTGCCTGCCTCTCTGACTACTTGTAATCTCTGTCTATCAAATAAATAAATAAATAATCTTTAAAAAAATTATTAACAGAGCGAGTCATCAACTTGGTACTCAGTGACCAGCTAGACTTCCCTGAAGGAATCTGAGATCTTACCCTGCATAACTTACACCCATGTGATATATATACACTTCTGAGCACCAAAAAGAGAACAGGGTAAAGGTTGGGGGTGGGGGGAGAACATGATCCTGAACTATAAAATGTTGAAATAAGGAATTGGACTAACTAACCTGCTTTGAAAGTCCCTTCTAGCTCTCATACTCTTTTTTTTTTAAAGATTTTATTTATTTATTTGGTAGAGAGCACAAGTATGAAGAGCAGCAGGCAGAGGGAGAGGGAGAAGCAGAATCCCCAGGGAGCAGAGAACCCCATGAGGAGCTCGATCTCAGAACCCTGGGATTTTGACCCGAACCAAAGACTGGTGCTTAGCTGACTGAGCCCCCAGGTGCCCCCTAGCTCTGATATTCTCAGATTGCCTTATTCATATTCTTAACACTTCTATGAGGACGCCAGATCTCAGCTACACATCTGCCTATCTGACATCTAGTTGATTGACATCTTGAATTGAATGTCTCAGAAGCACCTTGAGTTCAACATGTCCAAGCTAGTCTTCTTGCCTGCTCCCTAAAACTAGGCCTCTTCCAGTTTCCTACCTTGGTGATGGTACCACTGCCCACAAACCCATCCAGGAGCACAAAACAAGGGTTTGCTCTGACACCTTCCTTCACGCCAACCTGTCATAAGGCTGATAAGTTATCTCCCACATACCTCTCAAACCCCTCTGCTGTTCTTCACCTCTACTGTCTCCTTGGCTGGTCAAGTGATCATCTTTCAGCTGGACAGAGCTTAACCTACACTCATCATTGCCCTTCTCCAATCCATTTCCCAAGCAGTGGCCTGGTTCCCTTTCAAATTTTTTTTTTCATGTTTCATTTATCTAAAGTAATCTCTACACCCTACATGGGGCTCAAACTCATAACCCTTAGATCAAGATTTGCCTGCTCCTCCAAATGACCCAGCCAGGTGCCCCAGGATGGGGTCTTTCTTTTTCTCTACTTTTTTTTTTTTTTTTTAAGTAATTTCCACACCCAAAGTAGGGCTCAAACTCAAACTCAAACTCATGGCCCTGAGATCAAGTCATGTGCTCTTCTGACTGAGCCCTCCTTTTCAAACCTTAAATCGAATTATGTCAACTCTGAGAAGCAATTCTCCATGTCTCTCAGATTTTTGTACATCAGCTTTTCTTCTGGAGCATCTACTCCAGGATGTCTGTATCATGAACAGACTTGGGAGCTAGAGACTGTGTCTCCCTCCAGAGCAAAGAGCAGGTTTGTTTCCTAGCCAATACAATAAAGAATATTTCTCCCTCTGGGGACAATGTCAGGCAGGTTGTATGCCCATTATAAAAGAGAGTTTCATGCTCTTGACTTTCCAAAGTCTTCTGTCATGCAGCCTACGTTGTATACAGGCATACTTGGCCCTCTTTGCATCACCCTCTGGGAACTGGGGCTCCAGTACAAAAACTGTATTGAGCAATACTGCTATTGCTGGGAATAATAAATTGTCCTTTATCTCTGACCCAGGCATCTAGTATCTTGTGCAGCATCCACAAAACTGTGACAGGCTAACTTGGTAGCTTGCAAATTTTGTAGAACCTCAGATCTTGATGGTTATCTCACACACTTACCTCTACCCTGCTGAAAATAGTTCACTGGCATCTCACTGCTCTCACAAGGAAGGTGAAACACCTCACAATGGTTTCTAAAGCCCTATATGTCTCAGCTCTCCTCTTGTCTCTCCAATCTCATGCTTTAGCTCACATTTCCTGTTCTCACTGTCCCACACTCACCCATTTTCTTGGAGTCTCTTATTCGTTATGCTTCTACCAAAGAAGACCTTCCCACCTGTTGTTACCTTTGCTAGAAATGTACTTCCTTGCCCTCTTTCCCCAGTTAACCTATGATACTGTGATATAATAAGAAATATGTATTTTGGGGGCACCTGGGTGGCTCAATAAGTTAAGCAACTGCCTTTGGTTCAGGGCATGGTCCCAGGGTCCTGGGATCAAGCCCCACATGGGGCTCCCTGCTCAGCGGGGAGCCTGCTTCTCCCTCTTCCTCTGCCTGCCACTCCCCCTGCTGTGCACACTCACTCTCTCTCTGTCAAATAAATTAAAAAGCAAAAGAAAAAGAAAGGAAATATGTATTTTGGTCTTCAACCTGACTCCTGACCAGAGCTCCTAAAACTTTTGTAATTTCCTAACAGTGTTAGGAGCATCTTTTGTTTATTATTTAACTTTGATCCTGGTTCCTGACATTTTTCCTGCGTTATAGAAGCTTCTTTTGTTCTAATTAGACTACTCTTGGTGGGATTCAGGATGGAAGCTGGTTACCAGAAAGAAAAATCCAAGATTGGAACTTTGAGGGGTACCTGGATGGCTCAGTCAATTTAAGTGTCCAACTCATAATTTCAGCTCAGGTCATGATCTCAGGGTTATGCGACAGAGCCCCAAGCCAGGCTCTGCACTGGGTATGGAGCCTATTTAAGATTCTCTCTTTCCAGGGCGCCTAGGTGGCTCAGTGGGTTAAAGCCTCTGCCTTCGGCTCAGGTCATGATCCCAGGGTCCTGGGATGGAGCCCCGCATCAGGCTCTCTGCTTAGCAGGGAGCCTGCTTCCTCCTCTCTCTCTCTCTGCCTGCCTCTCTGCCTACTTGTGATCTCTGTCAAATAAATAAATAAAATCTTAAAAAAAAAAAAAAAAAATTTTTCTCTTTCCCTCTCTCTGTGCCACTCTACCTTAAAAAAAAAAAAAAAGCGGCTTGAAGGAGGAGGAAGGAGCTAGATGTGGGGGTAATGATCTGTCATGTGTAAGTGATGAAGCCTCCAGAAAAATTCCTGAAGTATGAGTTTGGAGAGTTTCTGGGTTGGTGAACACATGAAGGTGCTGGGAAGAGTGGCACACTTGGACTGGGAATGTAAGCTTCACACCCCTTCCCCATACCTTGTCCTATGCTTCTCTTCCTCTGGCTGTTCCTGAGTTGTATCCTTTTACAGTAAACTGGTGATCTAATAAGTTAACTGTTTTCCTGAGTTCTATGAACTGTTCTAGCTAATTATCAAGCCCAAGGAATGAGTTGTGGAAACTTCTGACTTGTAGTCAAGTCAGTCAGTGTAACCTGAAGACCCACTACTTAGGTCTGGTGTCCACGGTGCTGGGCAGCGTCAGTCTTGGGAAACCCAACTGCTTAAACTGTGGGATCTGATGCTATCTCCAGATAGGCAACATAAGAATTTAATCAAACTGTAAGACACTCACCTGGTGTTGGAGAATTGCTCAGTGTGGGGGAAAAAAAAACACATCTGATGTCAGAAGTATGGTGAGAGTAAAGAAAAAAATAAGAGTTTTCCCTTTTTGGGTGCCTGGGTGGCTCAGTCATTAAGCATCTGCCTTTGGCTGGGCTCATGATCCCAGGATCCTGGGATTGAGCCCAGCCCCATTGAGCAGGGAAGCCTGCTTCTCCCTCTCCCACTCCCCCTGCTTATGTTCCCTCTCTTGCTGTGTCTCTTTCTAGCAAATAATAGATAAAATCTTAAAAAAAACAAAAAAAAACGAGCTTTCCAGCTTTCCCTTTCATCACTAATTTTTAAATCTTTAGATCTTGGGGAGTCTTCCTTTCCGATTTCCACACAGCTAGTACCCTTGCAGCAGTTATGATTTTCTTTTTTCTTCGGGTGATTTTGCTACCCTATGTTCTACCTCTAGATGGTGAGAGGAGGGACTCTTACTCAGTAACCATTGAGTCTCCAGCCTTTAGCATTGCACATGGCTAGGAATGTGCTCAGTAAACACAAACCTATATGAGGTCACAAGGAAGTAAATGACTACTAAAAGTAGAATAATAAAAACTTGTGTTTCAGGAGAGGAAGAGAAATGGAACACTTTTGAATATATCAAAGAAGAAACTTTAGCTTAGAATACTGTTAAAGAGGGGCACCTGGTTGGCTCAGATGGTTAAGTGTCTGACTCTTGATCTCAGCTCAGGTCTTAATCTCACAGTCTTGAGATCAAGCCCTGTGTTGGGCTCCACACTGGGCAAGGAGCCTAGTAAAAAACGAACGAATGAACAAACAAAAAACTTTTAAAGAACAGAGGAATAACCCCAAACACCCAAATTGTGTGCCAGGCTCTGAAAGGCCTCAGTACACTAACCAGTTCTTAGCATTTCCATCAGAAAATTTAAAAAATATATATATTTTTTTAAAGAGCACTTTAAAAAATAAAAGGTAATTCCTGATCAGGCCTCTATTAAGGAAAGGAAACCCACACACACTTTGCTTATTGGGGAGATGGTTTAATGTGGCTACCTCCTCAGAAAAATTGGCAAACAAACTTTGCAAGCCAGCCCCTTCACATAATGACTGATTTCCAGGGAGTGACATTAGATGTCATCTCTTTAAGAGCTCTGGATCCCAGAGAAGCAGGGAAGTTAGTGTCAGGTTTGTGTTCTGTGGAACCAGTTCAGTCCTCACTTAATGGCTGTGACATCTCGGACAAATTCCTTAACCCTGTCAAAGAAAAATGGGTTCTCTCCCCAAACTAAGCACTGGGCAAACTGTATTCCGTGCCTCTGCTTGTAGCTTGATAAAATCACTGTTGAGAGCAGCCGGGTTAAGATCAGAACCTTTTGTTGGGGCTTTCCTTCACCACTGTTTAACAGGTTCGTAACAGGTTTAACTGTTGGGGAATGAAAACTTGCTATTCCAAATAACTACAGATATATTCTCATCATTTGCTTCTTAGGTGTATTTTGTGTATGTCCCCCTAAGAAAAATCCAAAACACCGAGTCTGGTAAAGATGTGGATAAACAGGAGGTCTCATTCATTGCTGGTGGGGATGCAAAATGGTACAGCCACTTCAGAATACAGTTTGGCAGTTCTTACTAAATTAAAAATACTCCTTCCATAAATTCCAGCAGTTGCACTCCTTGGTATTTACTCAAAAGGAGTTGAAAACTTATGCCACACAAAAACGTGCACATGATGGGGCACCTGGGTGGCTCAGTGGGTTAAGCCCTTAACGAAGGTTGAGCCTTCGGCTCAGATCATGATCTCAGGGTCCTGGGAACCCACTTCCCCCTCTCTCTGCCTGCTGCTCTGCCTACTTGTGATTTCTCTCTGTCAAATAAATAAATAAAATCTGAAAAAAAAAAAAGAAAAAAGAAAAGAAAACCTGCACATGAGGGATGCCTGGGTGACTCAGTTGGTTAAGCGTCTGCCTTTGGCTCACTCCAGGATCCCAGGGCCCTGGGGTCAAGTCCTGCATCAGGCTCCTTGCTCAGTGTGGAACCTGCTTCTCCCTCTGCCTGCCACTACCCCTGCTTGCGCTTGCTCTATGACAAAGAAATAACATCTTTAAAAAAAAAAGAAAAAACTGCACAGGAGGGGCTCCTGGGTGGCTCAGTAGGTTAAGCCTCTGCCTTCGGCTCAGGTCATGATCTCAGGGTCCTGGGATCGAGCCTCTCATCAGGCTCTCTGCTCAGCGGAGAGCCTGCTTTCCCCTCTCTCTCCCTCTGCCTGCCTGCCTGCCTACTTGTGATCTCTCTCTGTCAAATAAATAAATAAAATCTTTTTAAAAACTGCACATAATATTTACATCAACTTTACTCATAAATGCCAGAACTTGGAAGCAACCAAGATGTTCTTCAATAGATGATGGATAAACTGTGGCACATCCAGACAATAAATATTATTCAGCAATAAAAATGAATGAGCAATGAAGCCAACAAATGACACAAAGGAACTTTAAATGCATATTGCTAAAAGAAAGAAGCCACTCTGGAAAGGCTACATTCTTTGGTTTCAACTAAATGATATTTTGGAAAAGACAAAAATATAGAGACCGTAAAAAAAAAAAATCAGTGGTTGCCAGGGTTCACATAAAGGGATAAAGAGGAGGAGGATAAAGGATTTTTAGGGCAGTGAAATTATTCTGTGTGATAATTAATGGTGGAAATAACATACATCTGTCAAAATCCACAGAACTATATAGCACAAAGAGTGAATCCTTTAAAGTTTACACTATAAACTTTGGTTAATAATGAAAAAAACTGAACTAGTGTAAACTCTGAACTTTAGCTCAACATTCACTAAAAAGAAACAAACCATGCGTTAAAACTATACATTTATTAAACCTGTGGTTTCACGGGGCGCCTGGGTGGCTCAGTGGGTTAAAGCCTCTGCCTTCCGCTCAGGTCATGATCCCAGGGTCCTGGGATGGAGCTTCATATCTGCTCAGCAGGGAGACTGCTTCCTCCTCTCTCTGCCTGCTTCCCTGCCTACTTGTCATCTCTGTCAAATGAATAAATAAAATCTTAAAACAAAACAAAACAAAACTGTGGTTTCAGGGACATCTTGTTCAAAACACAGATGAAGTAAATAGTGGGATTACCCATTACAAGCAGGCCCAGAACTGAAGGGTAAAATGCCTGGTGTGCCAGTGAATGATTTATGAACCACATAACTTCATAGGCTCTAAGCACTAAGCATTTTCCAATACTGATAACAGGCCCTTAAATGACTACACATATACTCCCCAGTAAGAGTATTAGAGTTTTCTCAGGAAACAAAAACAAGAAAAAACAAAACAAAAAGAGAAGCCTCAGGCAGGGTATAAAAAACTCCCACCTGTCCCCACAAGGGGCGCGTTTACTTTCAAGCAGACTCCCCACTGGGCAGGGAGCCTGAGGTGGGACTTGATCCCAGACAGAACCTGAGGGAAATTCCAGCAAACACTTCACCAACGAAGCCAACCCATGTGTCCCTGTACAAACCAGTATAGTTAATAATACTGCACTATTTGAATATTTGAAAGTCGCTAACAGTGTATCTTAAACGTGCTCTGGGATCATCACACAGAAAAAAAATTCTATACGTATCGTGACATGTTAACTAGACATTGTGGTTATCATTTTGCAATACATACAAACATGGAATCATGCTGTACAGCAACTAATATAATGTTTATGTCAATTACAGCAAAACTTTTTCAAAAAACTTAAAAATATATATATTCACAACCAAAAGTTAAAATTCAATAGAAAACTTAGCAATAAAAAGTAAATAGCCCAGGGACGCCTGGGTGGCTCAGTTGGTTAAGCAGCTGCCTTTGGCTCAGGTCATGATCCCAGTGTCCTTGGATCGAGTCCGGGCTCCTTGCTCGGCGGGGAGCCTGCTTCTCCCTCTGCCTCTGCCTGACTCTGTCTGCCTGTGCTCACTCTCTCTGACAAATAGATAAATAAAATCTTTAAAAAAAAAAAAAGTAAATAGCCCAGACCAGTAATACAAACTGATGAGAAATTAAAAAAAAAGGGGGGGGGCGCGCCTGGGTGGCTCAGTGAGTTAAGCCGCTGCCTTCAACTCAGGTCATGATCTCAGGGTCCTGGGATCGAGTCCCGCATGGGGCTCTCTGCTCAGCGGGGAGTCTGCTTCCCTTCCTCTCTCTTTGCCTGCCTCTCTGCCTACTTGTGATCTCTGTCAAATGAATAAATAAAATCTTTTAAAAGAAAAAAAAAAAAGGAGAGCTCCAAGGATTAATTTAGGAGGTTCAATATCTAACTAAAGAAAGTTCTAGAAAGACATGACTGCAGCAAAGCTGGAGAGAAACAATTTATATATAAAATACAATTAATAAAAGCGCCTGCGTGGCTCGGTGGGTAATCGTGGGGCTCTTGTTTCCGGCTGGGGTCGACTTAGTAGAACTCCATCTCTCTGGGCCTGGAGCCTAAGTAATTAAGATTGACTCCTTCCTCTAGCGCTCTTGCTCTCTCTAAAAGCAAACTTCAAAAGGACAAAAACCCCATCTTGAAAAACAAATTTCCACACATAAAACACTCCCACGCACGACCAGAAACAAATACCGCTAAAACTCAGAATAACAATGCTTGAGAACTCAGTACCTGTTAACTTCCTTTATAAAGAAGGAAATTCTTTTAAGAAACTTAAACCGGGGACGCCTGGGTGGCCGGCCCAGTTGGTTGAACGGCTGCCTTCGGCTCAGGTCGTGATCCCAGAGTCCTGGGATCGAGTCCCACATTGGGCTCCTTGCTCGGCGGGGAGCCTGCTTCTCCCTCTGCCTCTGCCTGTGCTTGCTTGCTCTCTCTCCCTCTCTCTCTGTCAAATAAATAAATAAAATCTTAAAAAAAAAAAGTTGTACATGATAAGATGTATTAAAAAGAAAAAAAGAAAAACTTAAACCGGGGGGCGCCTGGGTGGCTCAGTGGGTTAAGCCTCTGCCTTCGGTTCAGGTCAGGATCTCAGGGTCCTGGGGTGGAGCCCGGCATCAGACTCTGCTCAGCAGGGAGTCCGCTTCCCCTCCTCCTCTCTCTGCCTACCTCTCTGCCTACTTGTGATCTCTCTCGGTCAAATAAGTAAATAAAATCTTAAAAAAAGAAAGAAAGAAAGAAGGAAAGAAGGAAAAGAAAGAAAGAAAAGAAAAGAAACTTAAACCGGGACCCTTGCAAGGGTCAGTCGGTTAAGCACCTGCCTTCGGTTCCGGTCATGATCCCAGCGTCCTGGGGATAAAGTCACGCTTGGGTTTCCTTGTCCAGCAGGAAGCCTGGCTCTCTGACAAATACATAAAATCTCTAAAAAAAAAAAAAAAAGGGGGGGGGGGGGGTAGGGGGCACCTGGACGGCTGCCTTTGGCTCAGGTCGTGATTCTAGTGTCCTGGGATCGAGCCCCGCATGGGCTCCGGGTTCTGCGCTCTCTAACAGTTTATCAAATAAACCTTTAGGAAAATAAGTAAAAAATCAAACCACCAACAGACCAACATAGAAAAAACTGTGTATGATAACAACTACTAAAAAACTACCACTAATGTTTAAGTAAAAAAACTTGAATAAAAAAAATATAAGAACCTAAAAAAAACTATCACTAAACACGCCCAAGATTTAAAAATGCCAGAAGACTGACTTTATACACAAAAAAAGTAGAAAAAAACCACTCAGAAAGTACCCCTTCCCTCTCGCCTTCCCAAAAAGGAAGGCAGAACGATCATCAATGACAAAAGGCAATTGCAAATAAAGCAACACCCAAAGCCAGCTTCACGCTCAGAAAGGGATACTACACCTCCTCCTCGTGGTTTTGGGTACTCTACACGTTCAGAGAAACTTCTCTAGTAACAAACTATAGAAATGATCCCTGAAAGTATAGTCTTACTTCCGATACTACGGCCCCGGATAGGTCAATGGCATCCGCACACTTTTACTCATGGTGATATTTTTGTCAACTCATCTGCCAACTCACGCATCTTAATTTATATTTCATGACAATTCGGTCAAATAGCAAAGTTTAAAACACCATTTTTTTTCGCGTGTAAATCTTCCAGCAACACTTAAATCAGTAACAAAACTCATTAGCATGCGGCTTCCTAGCAGCCAATCACACGCTGTACGCCTATGACTCCAACCCAGAGGGATCAGTATTACCCCGCCCACCACGCCCGGCACCACCTGGGTCTCCGTCGGGTGGCACCGCCCCACTATAGGCTAAGAAAATACTGTTGACATCACAGGTCAGCATCGGACTGTCTCTTGCTTGCTACAAAAGTCCGCTGACTTGAAGACACCAGTTCCCTTTGCCTTGAGAGAGAGGCGGGAGGAGGAGGCAAAGAGAGAGTAAGAACTGGTGTACACTTCTAATACTACATAATAATAATCATAATCACGACGATTTACTGAATACCTACTTGATAACATTTTGATCTGTTGTTTCATTTCATCCCCTAAACAACTGAAGAAAGGTGTCATTACCTCCTCATTCTTACAGATGCAGGCTATAACGTCATACAGCTGGGCAAACCTAGATATGTCTGGTACTAAATCAAATCCGGATTCTTTCTGGTAAGCCAAAGTGGTCTTCCTCAGGAGGCCTACTCTCCAATCAAATTGATTTCTCTAATAAAGCACTAAATACATTGTCACTTAAAGTTCAGTCCTGAATGTTTCACCTTCCTGGCTTGTAAACCTCAGAGGCAGTCTACCTGTTTACCTGTGGCAAAAGTTAATCCCAGTTTCTCCTCAAATAACACATGTACCTTATATATGAAGTGTGTAACTTTTTATCACTAAACTCTTGTAAAAATACTTCTCCTCCACATCTTCTAGGATGCCAGGAAGCACAGTGCCATCCAGGCATTCACATGGTTTTCTGAACTAACCACATTTTTCAGGGCTTCATAGTAACATGACTAAAAAGCATGAGATTCATCTCATCTAACCACTTCTAACAGAATCTCCTCAGAGACAGTCAAATGCTCTGTACTTAAATTCTGTCAGAAAGGGACAGTGTTTGGGCAATCTTCCCAGGTCTGAGACATATCCCCATTTTCTTACATATTGAAGTTACAAATTGCCTTCCAATCACTTTCATCCAAGAGCCTGTCTCTGGTCTGGACCCTTCCATATATAACACTTTTCCATTGTCCATTCCACCAGCGTTTCTAGGAACCCCTCGCCATCCATGCCATATGCTGGCCTCTTAAGAGCACACTCTCCAACTGCATGTAGGTCTATCACTCCAGTGCATTCAATTTTTTTTTAAAATTTTATTTTTTTATGTTTTTTTTTAAAGATTTTATTTATTTGTCAGAGAGAGTGAGCACAGGCAGACAGAGTGGCAGGCAGAGGCAGAGGGAGAAGCAGGCTCCCCGCTAAGCAAGGAACCCGATGTGGGACTCGATCCCAGGACGCTGGGATCATGACCTGAGCCGAAGGCAGCTGCTTAACCAACTGAGCCACCCAAGTGTCCCTAAAGATTTTATTTTTTTAAGTAATCTCTACACCCAATGTGGGGTTTGAACTTACAACCTGAAATCAAGAGTCATGTGCTTCACTGACTGAGCCAGTCAGGCACCCCCAACTCAAGTCTTTTTCTTTGTTAAGGTTCTGGCCTAAATATAGCTTCCTGTAAGAGTTTTCCCTTGAGTACTCCCCAGACAAGGAGGCTGAGATGTAGGTACTTTTTTGCCTCCTGTACTTCTCAGTACTTTAATTACTTATGTCTGCTGCTTGTGCTGGGTTATACTCCTGGAAGGCATAGGCCACACATCTATCCTTGGTGGTGGTCTTTTTTTTTTTTTTTTCTTTAAGATTTTATTTATTTATTTGAGAGAGAGAGAGCGCACAAGCAGGCGGAGGAACAGTTAGAGGGAGAAGCAGGCCTCCTGCTGGGCAGGGAGCATGACACAGGGCTCAATCCCAGGACCCTGGGATCATGATCTGAGCCAAAGGCAGATGCCTAACCAACTGAGCCACCTAGGTGCCCCTGTCCTTGGTGTTCTAACACCAAGGGTCAATTAATATACATGTAATTAAAAATGAATAAAGTCTGAGTTGAGGTTTCTGGAACTTAGGAACTCATCTTTTGGGTTTTAGAACTCCTATAATCTATATAACTGAACTAAGTAGGATACAATCAGGAAACATTTTTTTCCCCCTTTTACTGCCTGCAAGTCAAGTAAGGCTCTTTTGGTTGTCTCTCCTTTTCCCTCTCCAGAGAGGCACCTCAGGCAGATTCCATAGTCTTTAAGTCACTTTGAAGCCTTCAAGCACAGTCTCATTTCAGGTAATAAATTGTCCAGTCCTGTTGAAATCAAAACCTCTTCCTTGCTCTTCCACTCCTCTGATTTCAAGGCTGTTTCTGGCAACTCTAGAGCTAGAGGAGGAGGACCAATAAGATGACAAGGGTCAAGGCTTTCAAACATAGCTGATCCTCTTTGTAGCTTTCGGCCTCTTCCTAGTGCCTGCTCTTCTGTGGGAGGGGTTAGTGGGCCCTTTAGGTAACTCCACTCCACTTCGTAGTACCCTAATGTGGCCAGTGCCCTCTCCTGCTGACTTCTTGCCGTTTCTCCAGCCTCTGTTGGGATTCTTCCTGCCTTCATAGTGTGCAGTCCTTTAGATCATTCAGCTACCCTCTATAGTGTCTACTTACCCCACTAAGTGGTGGAAGTGTGTAGCTAATCCAACTGCTGGTCTCTCATGTTTACCCAGTCATCAAGGGCTGCTTTAGGAAGGAGGCAGATGGCAGTCCTCCTGATCTCTAAATTCCAGGTAACATGCCAGGTTCTCTTCACACCACCTTGGTGGCAACTGGCATGGGCTGACATTTCTTTTTTTTTTTTTAAATATTTTATTTATTTATTTATTAGAGAGAGAGAGAGAGAGTGCGCACAAGCTCAGGCAGACAGAGTGGCAGGCAGAGGCAGAGGGAGAAGCAGGCTCCCTGCTGAGCAAGGAGCCCGATGTGGGACTCGATCCCAGGACGCCGGGATCATGACCTGAGCCGAAGGCAGCTGCTTAACCAACTGAGCCACCCAGGCATCCCTGGGCTGACATTTCTAATGTTCAGTAGGCTGAGACACAGACTCCCAACTATCCTGCTTGCAAGTTCTATAATTCTCTCCATGATGTTCACCTAAAGGATCTCTTATTTAGTTTGAAGCTGGGAAGGAGGGGAAAAGCCACAGCTTTCTATTCCTGTGAATGTCTTTTAGAGAACTGTTTCCACTGACACTCCCACCACTACCCCATTGCCTTCTCCTAGATAGGCCTGAGGTGGATGATGGAGTTAAAGGCCCAAGGACCATTTGGCCATCTCCTAAGAAGCTCTGGTTTAGACTGTCGGGGAACTTGTCACCTTGTTACCCCTTGTTCTCCACTCCGAAGCTTTAGATGAAATTCCCAGACACAGTTGAAATCCTGCTTCATATCCAGTTACACATGTCAACCCCATCACCTGCTGTGGCTTAATGGCAAGAATTTGAAGATGCAGAATGTTCAGATGTCTAAGATATAAATGTTATAATAATCCGCTTTTCACAATGGAGAGTATGGATAGAAGACACTAGAAGTCACAGCATACCTAAGCTGAACATCTATTTTTGTTTGTTTGTTGTCTGAAAGAGAGAGAGCTTACACATACACAGAGGGAGAGGGAGAAGCAGACTCCCCGCTGAGCAGGAGCCCAATGTAGGGCTCAATCCCAGGACCCTGGGATCATGACTGAGCCCAAAAGCAGATGCTTAAGTGACTGAGCCACCCAGCCACCCCCTGAACATCTGTTTTCATGTTAACATGCACATGAATGAGTTATGGAATAAAATGCAAAATTTTGAGGGGAAAAAAACCAACAGGACCTTTAAAATAAATTACTGACCTCACTATCAGCTACTTCATCTATAAACTCCAGGGGTGGTACATGGAAACATTTGAGAACTTTCTGAATGAATTATTTTATGGGATAGCTGGATCCTGCAAAAACTGTGGAGTTACCTTTCTGGAAGTCCTCAGGACTGCTTATGAAGTAAATGGAGAAACACTGCAGTGAAAATTAGGTCACCCTGACTGTTTCACAAACAGCTGAGAGAAGCTTCATAAACCTCTCTTTATACTAAGAAGGGAGAGGGGGAATTCAGCAGGACTTCTGGGTACTCAAACAACAACAAAACAAAAAGAGGTCTGGATCTGTAGATCAAGGGCCAAACACCAGCAGAGGTTTTGTCCACATATGGTTTAGTGTTTGTTCTTTTGGAGATTGCCTGAGCTACATTTGCTATTTCCATCTGCCTTGTGGGCTGAGCTGCCTGTAACATCCAGCAGAAAAAACCCTGGAAACTAAAGCACCAAGTCCCTGGGACGAGTAAAGAAGGGGAGAGCTGTGGAAGCTGCTCTAGTCACTCCACCACAGGCTTCAGAAGACTGATTAAAGGAGAAAAGGGAATTAAGCAGAATTAAAAGTGGATGGCTGGGGCCTGAGGAGAAATCTGGAGTCTAACAGTTGGAAGACCTTATGGTTCCCTAGCACAAAACAAAACAGTCTCCAAACAACAATTTAAGACTTCTACTGAGCAATATAACTGCCCTTGTAGGGAAAATCTCATTTCAAATTTAACCTTTAATTTCCCCAAGAACTCCTAGCTTTATCATGTACCTGATTTTCCTTCCAAAACTATTCAGAAATGTGGATCTAGTTGCATCTGCAATTTTAACACAGTGCTTACCTTTCTTAAGAATCTTCTTCACTTTCACATAGTTCCCTTGTTTGACATATTCATGGAGTTGAGCTTCCAAGGAGTCATTTCTTAAGGAACCAAGTTGAACGGGACAGGGAACTGGAAGATGAACAGCCCGAGACATCCTGTTTCAAAAGAAAACAACATGCTTATTTTAACTCAATCAGGCCTTCTGGCCAAGATCAAGTGCAGAAATGCAATGAAACAACCTAGATTCTTTTACATTCATTTCCCTTCTTGTCCACTTTCATTTATAATGGACATGATTAGGGGAACAATTACTGAAACTACAAGATTTTTTTAAAAGATTGTATTTATTGGGGCGCCTGGGTGGCTCAGTGGGTTAAAGGCTCTGCCTTCAGCTCAGGTCATGATCCCGGGGTCCTAGGATCGAGCCCCACATTGGGCTCTCTGCTCGGCAGGGAGCCTGCTTCCTCCTCTCTCTCTCTGCCTGCCTCTCTGCCTACCTGTGATCTCTGTCTGTCTGCCTTTCTGCCCCAGTCAGGCTCTCTCTCCCTCTCTCTCAAATGAATAAATAAAATCAGATTTTAAATAATCTAATTTTAAATAATCTGATTTTATTTATTCATTTGAGAGAGAGAGAGCCTGACTGGGGCAGAAAGGCAGAGGGAGAGGGAGAAACAGACTCCCTGCTAAGCAGGGAGCCCAAAGAGGGACTTGATCCCAGGACACTGAGACCATGACCCGAGCCAAAGGCAGACACTTTACCAACTGAGCCACCCAGGCACCCAAAACTCTACAAAATTAATGTTTATTCTCAATATTACTAGTGAAATTGAAAAACTGAATATATTTAGCACTAATTCCTAGGACTAAAAAGTGGTGGCTACTGGGAAGTAAAATTAGAAATATGTTTATCATTAAGAAAACTAGGAGCCTATTAACTTTGAAAGGTTAGTACATAAATGCAGTCACTATGTGGGGATGTAGAGAGTATAATGTAGTGGGTTAGGGTCACAGTTCAGACTCTAGTCTTGGCCCTGTCACCTCCCTAACTGTGACCTTGGAGAAATTATTTAACCTTGATAGGCCTCAATTTCTTCATACATAAAACTGGAGATAATAATAACCAGAAGGTTGCTGAGAGACTTAAATGTGCTAGTATGTTTAAAGTGCTTAGAACTGTGCTTGGCACCAAACCCTGTGTAGTTGTTAGCTATTGGTACACACAGTAAAATCCATGCAGAGAAATTTTTTTTTTTTTAAGATTTTTTTTTTTTTAATTTTTATTTATTTGTTATAGAGAGAGAGAGAGCAAGCACAGGCAGACAGAGAGGCAGGCAGAGGCAGAGGCAGAGGCAGAGGGAGAAGCAGGCTCCCTGCCAAGCAAGGAGCCCGATGTGGGACTCGATCCCAGGACGCTGGGATCATGACCTGAGCCGAAGGCAGCCGCTTAACCAACTGAGCCACCCAGGCGTCCCCATGCAGAGAAATTTTAACTTTCCATATGTGGCATACAAACTGAACTATCATACAATCAAGTGTTTCTGGTATACCCACCATGTGTCCTCAAACATGACAGGTACTATGTAAGACGCCTAAAAATGGATCCCTGCAATCACAATGCTGGTATATAGCCGGGCAGACATGAGGTACTATGTTGGTGCTCCACAGACAGGGGATAAGAGAGGGAAGTCCCATCCACATGAATCAACAAACATGCATGTCGGGCATAACCAAGTATTACATGGAGAGACATAGAGGGTGTGAAAAGAGGTGAAGAGAAAGAAAAAGCCAAGAAGGCTAACACATTTGGTGGGTCTTCAACAGCCAGGAAGCTCATGTCAGAGTTTCCTTCCTTTATAAGGATGAATAATATTCCATTGTATGTATATACCACGTTTTGCTTATCTGTTTATCCGTCAATGGACACCTGGGTTGATTCTATCTTTGACTTATAAATAACACTGCTATGGATATTTTAGTGTACAGTATCTTTTCAAATCCCCATTTTCAATTCTTTTGGGTATATGCCCAAGAAGGATTAGTGGATCACATGATAATTCTTCTTACACACTCCAAGCCCAGTGCAGAGCCCAACGTGAGGCTTGATCTCACAACCCTGAGATCATGACCTGAGCCGAAACCAAGATTTGGATGCTTAACCGACTGAGCCACTCAGGCATCCCTCATACGGTAATTCTATGTTTAATTTTTTTGAGGAACTGCTATACTGTTTTCTATACTGGCTACACCGTTTGCATTCTCACCACTAGTGCACAAGGGTTCCAGTTTTTCCAGATCCTCACCAACAGTTGTTATTTCCTGTTTTTCCCTTTTTTAAAATAGAGATTTATTTATTTTGGGGGGAGAGAGAGAGAACTGGCAGAGGGGGCAGAGGGAGAGGGAGAGAGAATCTCAAGGCTAGATCCCATGACTTGAGATCATGACCTGAGCTGAAACAAAGAGTGGACCCTCAACCCACTGTACCACCTAGGTGCTCCTATTTTTTCCCTTAATAATAGCCATCTTAATGGTTCCTGATCTCTTTATTTTTATTTACATTGCACAAATACATAATATTCTTGGTATGGAAAGTTCAAATAATGGGGCACCTGGGTGGCTCAGCCGTTTAAGCATCTGCCTTTAGCTCAGGTCCTGATCTTAGGGTCCTGGGATCAAGGCCCATGTAGGCTCCGTGCTCAGTGGGGTGTTTGCTTTTCCCTCCCCACCACCCCCACACCGCCCCCGCTCCCCCTTGCCCTGGCTTGTGCGCGCTGTCTCTCAAATTAAATCTTGGGGGAAAAAAGTTCAGATAAAATCTTGAGACCCACTTCAGTGGCACAGGATTATTTTTTTCTAAAGCTCCAGAATACACACATCCCTTGAGGACTGACGCGTGAATTGTGCTCATTATTTACACACTAACATTCACTACCTTAGTATTTCTGGTCTTTCTTTTTTTCCCCGGTAACCATCAGAACTTATCCTAAGTGGGGGCACCTGGGTGGCTCAGTCTTTGACCACCTGCCTTCAGCTCGGCTCCTGATCCCAGGATCCTGGGATCAAGTCTGACATTGGGCTCCCAGCCTGGCAGGAAGCCTGCTTCCGTGTTCCAACTTTCCCTTGTCTCTTCTCTCACTGTCAAATAAATATAATCTTTAAAACAACTACAACAAAACACCCCAGTTTATCCTAAAAGACTAGTCCCTAGGGAATAGTGGACCTTAAAATGTTATCCAAGGTACACAACCTACACTTAAAGAATTTTTTTCTCTTCTAAGAAACCTGACTTGGAAGAGTACAAGCAAAGAAAGACAAGCACACAATCAAGAAAAGAG